>OY856412.1:221836743-222094243 GCA_963693085.1 Alisma plantago-aquatica
TCATAGTGGTAGTCGTAGTATTAGTAGTCGTAGTAGTAGTTGTAGTCATGGTGGTCGTCGTCGTAGTAGTAGTAGTAGTAGTAGTAGTAGTAGTAGTAGTAGTAGTAGTAATAGTAATAGTAGTAGTAGTAGTAGTAGTAGTAGTAGTAGTAGCAGCAGCAGCAGCAGCAGCAGTAGTAGTAGTAGTAGTAGTAGTAGTAGTAGTAGTAGAAGTAATAGTAGTAGTAGTAGTCGTAGTAGTAGTAGTAGTAGTAGTAGTCGTTGTCGTTGTCCCAGTAGTACTACTAGTAGTAGTAGTAGTAGTAGTAATAATCGTAGTAGGAGGAGTAGTCATAGTAGTGGTAGTAGTAGGAGCAGTAGTAGTCATAGTAGTAGTAGTCATAGTAGTGGTAGTCGTAGTTGTAGTAGTAGTCGTAGTAGTTGTGATAGTAGTGGTAGTGGTAGTAGTGGTAGTGGTAGTAATGGTAATCGAGGTAGTCGTAGTAGTGGTAGTCATAGTAGTAGTAGTAGTCGTAGTATTAGTAGTAGTTGTAGTAATAGTCATAGTAGTGGTAGTCATAGTAGTGGTAGTTGTAGTAGTGGTAGTTGTAGTAGCAGTAGTCGCAGTAGAAGTGGTATTCATAGTAGTAGTAGTCGTAGTAGTAGTAGTCGTAGTGGTAGTGGTGGTGGTGGTAGTAGTAGTAGTGTTAGTGGTGGTAGTAGTAGTAGTGGTAGTGGTAGTGGTGGTGGTAGTAGTAGTAGTGGTAGTGGTGGTGGTGGTAGTAGTAGTAGTGGTAGTAGTGGTAGTAGCAGTTGTGGTAGTAGTGGTAGTGGTTGTGGTAGTGGTTGTGGTAGTAGTAGTGGTAGTATTAGTTGTAGAGGTAGTGGTAGTGATAGTGGTAGTAGTAGTGGTAGTAGTCGTAGTCGTCGTAGTGGCAGTTGTGGTAGTAGTAGTGGTAAAGGTAGCATTAGTGGTAGTGGTTGGGGTAGCAGTAGTGGTAGTAGTAGTGGCGGTAGTCATGGTAGTAGTAGTAGTGGTAGTAGTAGTGGTAGTGGTAGTAGTAGTAGTGATAGTAGTGGTAGTGGTAGTACTAGTGGCAGTAGTAGTGGTAGTAGTAGTGGTAGTCGTAGTGGTAGTAGTAGTGGTGGTAGTGGTAAGGGTAGCCGTAGTGGTAGTGGTAAGGGTAGCAGTAGTGGTAGTGGTAGTGGTAGTGGTATAGTAGTAGTGGTAGTAGTAGTAGTGGTAGTTGTAGTGGTAGTGGTAGTAGTAGTGGTAGTAGTTGTAGTGGAAGTTTTAGTGGTAGTAGTAGTGGTAGTAGGAGTAGTGGTAGTAGCAGTGGTGGTAGTGGCACTGGTGGTAGTGGCACTGGTAGTAGTGGAAGTGGCAGTACTGGCAGTGGTAGTTGTGGTAGGGGTAGTAGTGGCAGCGGTAGTCGTGGCAGCAGTGGTCGTGGAAGCAGTGGTAGTGGTAGTGGTGGTAGTGGCAGCGGTGGATGTGGTAGTGGTGGTAGTAGCAGTGGTAGGAGTGGCAGCGGTAATTGTGGAAATGGTAGAAGTGGCAGCAGTAGCAGTGGCAGTAGCAGCAGTAGTAGTGGCAGCAGTAGTAGTGGTAGTAGTAGCTGTGGCAATAGTAGTACTGGCAGCAATAGTAGTGGCAGTAGTAGCAATTGGTAGTAGTAGCAGTAGCAGTAGTAGAAGCATGATGCGATGATTTTGAGTCGCATTTATAGACTTGTTTCACTCGCGTTTTATGCGTTTATTGGTCATTTTGGTGGTTTTTTTTTATGGTAACGGTTTTTTATTGGTCATATTGGTCATTTTGGTGGTTAATATTTCATAATTCACTTACTTTAGTCTATGATCTTTCTCAACATCAATTCTCTCTTATTTTGTTGTTTTGAGCATAAATGATTACAATAATATGTTTTATTTCGTCTTATGTGGGTTTGTGTTGCAATTTCAGGAAAAATGCATATCTGCAGTTGTCGATACTATCGACAGCTGTCGATACCATCGACATAGCCAAAGGTTGCCAGCCGCAAGGAGCAGCACATAATCGATACCATCGACGGAGAAGTCGATGGTAGCGATGTACATGCAGGTTGCTGGCGAGAAGAGAGTCGATATTATCGACCTAGAAGTTGATACTATCGACATGTGGAGCTGTAGTGACGGAAAAGGACAAAAGCGACGCCTAAGAGAGTCGATACCATCCACCCTCGTCTATGGTATCGAGTTACCATCAGGCGCAATGACGAAAAGAAAAGAAGACTTGTCGATATCGCGCAGGGTTGATACCATCGACCCGCGTCGATGGTATCGACACCGTCAGATGCAAGTTTGTTTCAGATTGATCTAAATCCGATGGCTGTGGTATTTTTACAACCTAACTCAGGGATTATACCTAATGACGGTGGCCAGGAGCAATCTATCACGTCATTAGCCGCTGCACACGTCCCGAGAAGGTGTGCAGAGAAGAACGGAGCCCAGAAGCACGCCCTAGTCGTTCCACAAGCTGACGAAGACATTTTCCACTTCCGAAAGGCTGTAGATCGTGCATTCCACGCCGAGGAACGCTTGGATCTTCTCCGTTCAAGGGGTTTCATTACTTATTCACGTTTTTCTCCATGTTTCCCCTTTTCTCTACCATGTTTTGCTTTGAGATGAACATGCAGGGCTAATCCCCTTTGTCTTTAGGACCGGGAGTAGCCCGGGGAAGCATTTTGTGACATTTTTATCATAGTAATTCATCATTTATCTCTTAAATCTGTGGTATAATTTTGTTTTCTCAATTATATTGTTATGCTTGATCACCATAATGATAATCTAATGCCCTTAATTACTTTGAAAGAAGAATTAACGGTTGAAAAGAGATGAAACTCATATAAATTAAAAAATCCCTTGAACAAGGTGATGTAAGGTTAATGGTGGAAACCCAGAGGTCGATCCTAATGCACCTAGTTTAGGGTATAGGTTACTACGACGGTGGAACTGAACTATACATAGGTAGTGAATTGTACCATGACAGTGGGCAATTCTGACTACAGGACACTACCCGGATTGAGAGATGAACCTGAATTTTTATATGGAAATTCATACAATGATAACCCACGGTGAAACTGCAATCCTAAAGATCTCCACTTGAATTGATTAAACTAAACACTTAATCGATTACTTTATTTTATTTTGTTTTCTTTTTGATTTTACAACAACTCTCAAACTCTTTTAATAGGTTAGCTGGTCGTGAATAGTTAGTAGTAGTCTACCGATAATTCAGTGTCCCCGTCTAATGACGTGACAAAAGGAAAATCCCTGATACTGAGGTTGTGGTTCTCAAGGAACAGGTGAGTGCTTTCATCATGGGCACATTGCCGCCTAAAAGGCAAGATCCAGGCTGCTTCAATATTTCATGCTACATTGGTAAAGTGAAATTCGGCGAAGCACTATGTGATTCAGGGGCAAGCATAAACCTAATGCCTCTCTCTACGTTCAAGAAATTGGGATTGAAAGAATCAAGGCCGAGCAATATGACAATACAGTTGGTGGATAATTCAGTGGTGAAGTCTTATGGCATTTGCGAAGATGTGTTGGTGAAAGTAGATCGATTTGTATTTCCAACAGACTTTGTTGTAATGGAGATGCAAGATGAACAAGGTAATGAGCTACTCCTTGGACGATCATTCTAAGCCACTGCTGACATGATACTTGAGATGGGAAGAGGTCGATTGACCTTGGGTATCACTGATGATCAGTTTGAGATGGTCATGCCCTCAGGCACTACGCAATCTAAAGTAAAGGAGCACTACTGCATGATGAAGCATTTTGATCAGAATATTTCTATTTGTCTAGGGAAGCCATTTTTAGATATGGTGCATGTGATGAATAGAGTAGAAAAAGGGACATTGGCTGTGGACATCATGGAGCAGACTAAGGTTGTGTCTCTTAGCAAGGCTTTGGGTTTTCCCAATGATGAAGAGGAGGACATCCCTCCCTCTACTTAAGACGAGGCCATAGCAAGTTCTATTTTCAATGCATTTCCAGAATTACCACTTGAAGCATGCCTGGTTAATGTAACACATGATTGGATGAGAAGCAAGTCACTACAAGAGTGTGCCAAGATGCTTCAGGTGCTTCCATGTTTTTATGCTAGGTACTATGAAGACCTTGGAGAACTTCCACCACCACTTCAGTCATCTTTGATCAGCCCGCCAGATCTAGAATTGAAGCCATTGCCACCGCACTTGAAATATGCATTTCTAGCTGAGGATGAGAAGCTTCCAGTGATTATTTCAGCATATCTGAGTGCCGAGGAGGAAGATCAATTGTTGATCATGTTGAAGAACCACCGAGGTGCATTCGGGTGGTCGGTTGCAAACATCAAGGGGATCTCCCCTACATTGTGCCTGCATAAGATCCGGCTCGAGGAGGGAGCCAAACCGGTAATTCAACCACAACGTCGACTAAATCCTAGCATGATGGAGGTCGTCAAGAAGGAGGTGATCAAGCTCATTTCTGCAGGTATCATCTATGCTATATCCGACTCGATGTGGGTGAGTCTGACACAGGTAGTCCCTAAAAAGGGGGGAATTACTGTTACACATAATTTGTTAAATGAACCTGTCACAACCCACTTAGTAACCGGGTGGCGAGTTTGTATAGACTACCATAGATTGAAAGCTGCTACGCTTAAGGATCTTTTCCCACTCCCATTCATTGATCAAATTTTAGAGCGATTAGCGGGTCGATCTCATTTTTGTTTTCTCGATGGTTATTCGGGGTACAATCAGATTTCCATTGATCCTAAGGACCAAGAGAAGTCCACCTTCACTTGTCCTTATGGAACATTTGCATACCGCCATATGCCATTTGGTCTGTGTAATGCACCGGTAACCTTTCAGCGTTGCATGCTTGCCATTTTCTTCGATATGGTTGAACATTGTTTGGAGGTTTTTATGGATGATTTCTCCATCTATGGTGCGTCCTTTGACGAATGTTTATATAATTTGGACAATGTTTTGCAACGCTGCGAGGACACACATTTGGTCCTCAATTGGGAGAAATGCCACATGATGGTCAGCGAAGGGATCGTTCTTGGACATAAAGTGTCTAGCAAAGGGTTGGAGGTAGACTCGGTGAAGATCGAAGTGATTTCCAAATTGCCCCCACCGAATTCGGTTAAAGGGGTACGGAGTTTTCTAGGTCACGTCGGTTTCTATTGCCACTTTATAAAAGATTTCTCAAAAATTGCCAAACCATTATCTGAGTTGTTGGAAAAGGATGCTATGGTTGATTTTAACAAAAAGTGTCTACATGTGTTTAACGTGCTTAAAGAAAAACTGATTTCCGCACTGGTTGTGCAAACACCAAACAGGACCAAGCTGTTTGAATTGATGTGTGATGCGTCAGATTTCACAGTTGGGGCTTTTTTGGGACAACGTGTGGACAATAAACCCGCTGTGATTTTCTATGCGTCCAAAACTTTAAATGACGCACAGTTAAACTACACGACAACTGAAAAAGAACTTCTCGCCGTTGTTTTTGCTTTTGAAAAATTCAAGCAATATCTTGTAGGATCTAAAGTTGTGGTATGGACGGACCACGCCGCCATTAAGTACTTGATGGAGAAAAAGGATGCCAAACCTAGACTGATTAGGTGGATCCTACTGTTACAAGAATTTGATATTGAAGTCAAAGATAAGGCGGGAATAGAAAATGTGGTTGCGGACCATCTTTCTAGGTTGGAAAGGGTAGATGAGAAGGGCGTCCATATACCCATTACTTAGACGTTTCCTGATGAACAACTCTTATCTGTGAAATCAAAAGATCCTTGGTTTTCTTACATTGTTAATTATCTTGCCTACAAAATTATCTCGGATGATTGGACATACTAAGAGAAAAAGAAATTTTTCCATTCTTTATGATATTATTTTTGGGATGACCCTATTTTGTTGAAGCAGTACATGGATGGTGTGTTGTACAGGTGTGTACTGGAAGTGGAATATGAAAGTTTTTTACGTCATTGCCATACTCTACCGACGGGTTGCTACCATGCAAGTTCTAGAACTGCGGCCAAGGTACTGGAGAGTGGTCTCTATTGGCCTACTTTGTTCAAGGACGCCTATGACTATGTGCGGCAATGTGATTCCTGCCAAAGGGCAGGTAACATTTCAAAAAGATAGGAGATGCCCCTCAATGTATTTCAAGAGGTCGAGGTGTTCGATCTATGGGGTATTGATTTTATGGGACCCTTTGTGTCCTCCAATTCTAACTTATACATTCTATTAGCTGTTGACTATGTATCGAAGTGGGTAGAGGCAATACCCACTAGGACTAATGATGTCGCCGTAGTGTGCAGGTTATCAAGGAACATATTTTCTGCAGGTTTGGTGTACCAAGAATGATCATTAGTGATGGGGGTACACATTTCCAGAATCAGAAGTTCGCGGCACTATTGAGAAAGTATGGGGTAAAGCACAACATTGGTACCCCGTACCACCCATAGACACAGGGACAAGTGGAAGTCTCCAATCGAGAAATTAAGAAGATCTTGGAACGCACTGTGGCTTCCACGAGAAAGAACTGGAGCATCTTGCTACCAGACTCTTTGTGGGCGTACAGGACGGCGTTTAAGACACCTATAGGCACTACACCTTTTAGGTTGGCTTACGGTCGGGCCTGCCATTTGCCGGTGGAACTGGAGCATAAAGCACATTGGGCGCTGAGGAAGCTGAATTTGAACTATGATGAAGCGGGAAAGAAGAGGTTGTTTGAGTTGAATGAACTTGACGAGCTGAGAATGAATGCATATGAAAGCTCGCGGATTTACAAGGAGAGAACAAAGCTGATTCACGATCGCCATATTTAGATGTGCGTCTTCAAGAAAGGAGATCGTGTACTCTTATTCAACTCCAGGTTGAAGATGCATCCCGGGAAATTGAAATCCCGATGGAGTGGACCGTTCACTGTAGAGGAGGTCAGGCCACATGGTGCAATTATGGTGTGTGATGGCGAGACAACATTCTTGGTAAATGGACAACGATTGAAGTTGTATTTCGGTGAAGATTACACAAGGAAAGTGCATGAGGTCAAACTCATTGCACTTACGGATACACGAGGATCTTGATTCCATCGAGCCTAAGATGTTAACCAAGGGCGCTTGTTGGGAGGCAACCCAACCATAGGTAGTTTCATTTAGTTTTGTGCACATTTGTAGGTTCGTTTGTTTTGATTTTGTTTTTAGTGTAAAAATGATACCTTGATCATTTGTTCAATGTGCAGGACTGAGGCAGGGTCGATACCATCGACCCTTGTGTTGATGGTATCGAGACGGGTACATGTTGGCAGCTGCAAAAATCTCCCTGCGTCGATACTATTGATGGCCTCGTCGATAGTATTGACATACCATCAGGTTGCTTGCCAAAATGAGGTCGATAGTATCGACACAGGCGTCGATACTCGCGAGATCTATGGAGATATTTAGACGAAAATTGTCTTAGTGAAGTCGATACCATCGACAGGCCTATCGATGGTATCGACCCAGCTTCAGGCAGAAGGTCGCGGCTGGGCCTCGCGAGAGTGTTTCCCTAAGCAGAAGTCGATACTATCGACATGCGTCGATAGTATCGACGCGACATGTCACTGATCCGTGAGAGGAAATCAACGGCGATCGCTGCACCAAGCGAGTCGATCTGTGGGATGGGTCGATACCATCGACTTGCGTTGATGGTATCGAAGCGTCATCGATCTGGGCCCCCAAGTCAGGCTATCGACAACTGTCGATACTAGCGGAAGACGGATTGTGCTACAGGATTCGATACCATCGACTCGCATCAATGGTATCGACGGTCATACAGTAGCGTCAGCCATGGTTATAAAGGGATGGATTGTCATCATATGACGTCACACCTTCAGAGCTTTCTTCTTCCACTTGTGCTGAGCATCTTGATGAGCCATCGGAGCCCGACTACGAGCATCCAAGGAGCGTGTTCTTCCACGAGCCATCACTGAGAAGAGATTGTCTTCTCCGACCTTCACCAAGCTTCATCTTCTATCCCTTCTTCTTCGACAATGGTGCATACTACCAGCGCATCTTCTTCACATGTGACACCAATGGAGATCCCAGAGTTCATTCCTCCACTGACTGTGTCTATTCTGCGACCGCAAATTGTCCATCCTTCCACAGAGGTCAAGAAGGTTTATGAGGAACTGATGAAGAGAAAGATAGAGCCGACCCGCTACGTCGACCGGGACATGATCCACAATCTTGGGATCGAGGCTAATCTTGCCTAATTTCTCAAGGGACATGCAAGGCATACAGGCAGGAGGCCCGATGAGATGGAATTCCATGCTGATGGCCAGCCATTCTTCGTTGAATGGCCCACATACAAAGAGCTAGTGGAGGAGTTCATGGCGTCGTTGGATATATGCGTCATGCCAAATGACATCATCACCACTGATCGGGAATGGATCAAAGGCCGCGTTTCTTTCCTGCTGTACAACAATGATTACACTCTCACCTTGTGGCAGTTCAATTCCATCTACAACTAGAATCATGGGTGAGATGAGTACCGGCGGCCAGACAACAGGACAGACTATGATGCCATTTTTGCTGAGTTAGTGACTGCACCGCCCGACAAATCTGTGAGCTACCACAATGTGGTGGTGGCAGATTTTGAACATCCGTTCGTGCAGATTCTTCACCGCATGCTCTGCACCACCTTGCTCGCTCGAGGTGATCTGTCTCTTAGCAAGTTTCGGGAGACAGACTTGTTTTTCTTACACAAGTTGTTGAAGCGAGAAGAATGTAATTGGGGCGCGTTTTTCTTGACGCGCGTGTTGGCTGTAAAGAGGAGTACGCGGAAGGCTCCAATCCACTTTGGAGGGCTCATCACACCGTTGGTCTCCTATCTTGGGTTAAATTTCTCCCATCTTACTCCCCTCTCTAACCGGAGCAAAGTCAACCTACAACATCTGCATCGCTCCAGCCTCATCCTGCTTCGTGATGGCCTGACATATGCACATTGCCATGTTAATCACGCCTATCAAGAGTGTTCACTTCCAGACCCTGTCTACCACATCGTGGGTGCTCAACATTTTCGATGGCCTGTCATCACCATCGAGAGCTCGGATGAAGACGGCGGCAACGACAACAACGACAATGATGGCGACGAGAATGAAGAGGAAGAGGAGGCTTTCGCTCCTCTTCGGACACGAGTGGCACCCAGGAAGCGTCCCTGCATGCATCCGGGTGCATCTTCTTCTTCACAGCCTCTGCCACCACAACCCTCATAGCAAAGCGGGGATGTCTACTCCATGCAGGGGATGTATACGATGCTGCAAGAGATCCAGCACACCCAGCTGCAACACACAGCTTCATATGTCGGTATTCAGGATACGACGAACCGGCTGCTAGATAACCAGAGGGAAATTTTTGAAAATGAGCGCCTCCTCCTCGACAACCAATAGCACATCCACGACATGTTGCATAGGATGGAGATGCAGCAACAACCCTTCTACGATCATTACTGGAGCCAAAATTACTTTGGGGGGTATCCACAACCTCCACCAATGCCTCAGTATGATCCGAGATTTCAGGGGCAGTACCTGTCTTGGGATCCCACGGCCCCACAGTACCTTTCTCCTCCGGAAGAATGATCAGTATCTATGTTCCACCTTTTAAGGTTGTTTTTGACTATGAGGCCATAGTCGAATTCAAGCTTGGGGGGGAGTTGGAACAGCTCTATCCTTTAGTTTTTAGTTTTTATTGTTTTGTCTTTTGTCTTTTAGTTCTTGCAATTTTTAGTTTGTTTGTAGGATCCACAGTCTATCTAGTGTAATTGTGGATGTCTTAAGTCATGTGTCATCTCATTGCTTGTACATGGGAATCAAGGGAAAATTTAAATTTTTTTTAATGTTTTGCAAGCTTGTGTTGTTCAACTTTGAGCACATAACTTAAGGAAATAATTGGGTTTGTCAACTCTAAAATAGAAAATCACAACTGTACATTCTCATGATTCATGAAAAGTGGACGGAACTGGTTGTTTGAGCCTAAACTGATCAAATGATAATGAGACTCTAATTTGAAGTAAGAGAGAAACCTCTTAATTACTACATAGGTCAATAAGGAGGGACACATAATAATTTACAAAGGTTCCGTCAATTAGTCTTGTGATCTATCCACCCCATTGTTTTCATACTCCACCTTAAGAATTGGAAGTACATTACGGTTTTAATTTCTTTGATTGCATTCCATATAGATAGGTCTTGCATTGCAGCTATTTTCACATATTTTGCATTAAAAAAATAGATTAACTATACATGCACATTATCCTTAGGTGCATGTCATTTAGTCGCATGAGTATCATTTTGTAGCTGCATTCACATTTTTATGCATATACAGTACATCATGTATCTTATTTCTTCTGAAACATTAAAGGTGATAAGCTTGTTCCATACCTTCTGAATGCTTCAAGTATATAGTTGTGTAACAAGAAGTGAGCCCGACAAATAATTTATTGTCATTTATGGATATAAGGGCATTAAAAGAAAAAAAAAACAAGAAGAAAATTTTGAAAAAAAAGGAGAAAAAGAAAAGAATTGAGAAATAAATAGGAATGAGAGGGAGAAAGGAACATGTTCTCACTACATATTAAGAAGGATAACTACATGAGGTAGTTTTCTTAGATATTCCATCTCACCTGGAGACGGAATGATAGTGCATGCATCATTCCACCCAAATGTAGGCATTAGGGCATTTTCATTTGCATATGCATCATTTAGGTCATTTTTTCTTTGTGCATGTTAGAATCGTATAATGCTTCCATTTCTTCCAGGAGCCACCCATTCCATCCACCCATTGCTCGAATTGGTAGGCCACCATGATTTTATCCTCACTCGTTAATATCAGGAGAGTTGCTTCCATGTAGATGGTAGTTAGGGCGAGCAACGTAGAATAGGAGATCACAAGATGCACCGAGTCTGAACCGGAGAATTTTACTATGTCAACTGCCTTATGTGATAGTGTTCATTATTTTTGAGGTAGATATCTTTTATGGATGATTACTATCGCCTTTAGGGTAATTATCATTCTGTGGTTAGTGAGGGTCGGAATGTGAACGTCAGGTGGGGATCATATGGTGATGTTTGTTGTGATGATTTGTTCTTTAGTTGACCCTCGCAATTTTATTCTAAAGTTTAGTTGCTTGAGGGCAAGCAATGTTCAAGCTTACGGGAGTTTGATGCGATGATTTTGAGTCGCATTTATAGACTTGTTTCACTCACGTTTTATGCATTTATTGGTCATTTTTGTGGTTAATATTGCATAATTCACTTACTTTAGTCTATGATCCTTCTCAGCATCAATTCTCCCTTATTTTGTTGTTTTGAGCATAAATGATTACAATAATATGTTTTATTTCGGCTTATGTGGGTTTGTGTTGCAATTTTAGGAAAAACGCATATCTGCAGCTGTCGATACTATCGACGGCTGTCGATACCATCGACACAGCCACAGGTTGCCAGTCGCAAGGAGCAGTACATAATTGATACCATCGACGGAGAAGTCGATGGTAGCGACGTACATTCAGGCTGCTGGCGAGAAGAGAGTTGATACTATCGACCTAGAAGTCGATACTATCGACATGTGGAGCTGCAGCGACAGAAAAGGACAAAAGTGATGCCTAAGAGAGTCGATACCATCGACCCCCGTCGATGGTATGGAGTTACCATCAGGCGCAATGACGAAAAGAAAAGAAGACTTGTTGATATCGCACAGGGTCGATACCATCGACCCGCATCGATGGTATCGACACAGTCAGATGCAAGTTTGTTTCATATTGATCTAAATCCGACGGCTGTGGCATTTTTATGACCTAACTCGGGGATTATACCTAATGACGGCGGCCAGGAGAAATCTATCACGGCATTAGCCGTTGCACACGTCCCGAGAAGGTGTGGAGAGAAGAACAGAGCCCAGAAGCACGCCCTAGCCATTCCGGAAGCCGACGAAGACGTTTTCCACCGCTGAAAGGTTGTAGATCGCGCATTCCACGTTGAGGAACGCTTGGATCTTCTCCGTTCAAGGGGTTTCATTACTTATTCACGTTTTTCTCCATGTTTCCCCTTTTCTCTACCATGTTTTGCTTTGAGATGAACATGCGGGGCTAATCCCCTTTGTCTTTAGGACCGGGAGTAGCCTGGGGAAGCATTGTATGATATTTTTATCATAGTAATTCATCATTTATCTCTTAAATCTGTGGTATAATTTCATTTTCTCAATTATACTGTTATGCTTGATCACCATAATGATAATCTAATGCCCTTAATTGCTTTGAAAGAAGAATTAACGGTTGAAAAGAGACAAAATTCACATTAATTAACAAATCCCTTGAACAAGGTGATGTAAGGTTAATGGGTGGAAACCTAGAGGTCGATCCTAATGCACCTAGTTTAGGGTATAGGTTACTACGACGGTGGAACCGACCTACACATTGGTAGTGAATTGTACCATGACAGTGGGCAATTCTGACTACAGGCCACTACCCGGATCGAGAGATGAACCTGAATTTTTATATGGAAATTCATACAATGATAACCCGCAGTGAAACCGCAATCCTAAAGATCTCCACTTGAATTGATTAAACTAAACACTTAATCGATTGCTTTATTTTATTTTGTTTTCTTTTTAATTTTACAACAACTCTCAAACTCTTTTAATAGGTTTAGCTGATCGTGAACAGTTAGTAGTAGTCTACCGATAATTCAGTATCCCTGAGTTCGACTCGGGCCTCACAGGGGCCTATACTACATTGACGTGTACACTTGCGTTCTACGCACGATAAAAGCGTGTCAAAGCAGCAGTAGTAGTAGTAGTAGAAATAGCAGTAGTTGTAGCGGTAGCAGTAGTAGTAATAGTAGTAGCAGTAGCACTAGTAGTAGTAGCAGTAGCACTAGTAGTAGCAGTAGCAGTAGCAGTAGTAGTAGTAGCAGTAGCAGAAGCAGTAGCAGTAACAGTAGTAGTAGTAGTAGTAGTAGTAGTAGAAGTAGTAGTAGCAGCAGTGGTAGTAGTAGAAGTGGTAGCAGTAGTAGTAGTAGTTGTAGTAGTAGCAGTAGCAGTAGTAGCAGTAGTAGTAGTAGAAGTAGCAGTAGCAGTATTAGAAGTAGCAGTAGCAGTTGTAGCAGAAGTAGTAGTAGCAGTAGGAGTAGCAGGAGCAGCAGCAATAGCAGGAACAACAGCAACAGTAGTAGTAGCAACAGTAGGAGTAGTAGTAGTAGTAGCAATAGCAGTAGCAGTAGCAATAGAAGTAGCAGTAGGAGTAGCTGGAGTATTAGTAGTAGCAGTAGTAGTAGTAGCAGCAGTAGTAGGAGTAGCAGCAGCAGCAGCAGTAGTAGTAGTAGTAGTAGTAGTAGTAGTAGTAGTAGTAGTAGTAGTAGTAGTAGTAGTAGTAGTAGTAGTAGCAGTAGTAGTAGCAGTAGTAGTAGCAGTAGTAGTAGTAGTAGTAGTAGTAGTAGTAGTAGTAGTAGTAGTAGTAGTAGTAGTAGTAGTAGTAGTAGTAGTAGTAGTAGTAGTAGTAGTAGTAGCAGTAGCAGCAGTAGTAGCAGCAGCAGCATCAACAATAGTAGTAGTAGCAGCAACAACAACAACAACATCAACAACTGTAGTAATAGTAGTAGTAGTAGCAGTAGTAACCGGAGCAGAAGCAGCAGCAGCAGTAGCAGCAACATCAGCAGTAGGAGTAGTAGCAGTAGTAGTAACAGTAGCAACATAAGTAGCAGTAGCAGTAGATGCAGCAGTAGTAGTAGTAATAGGAGTAGCAGGAGTAGGAGTAACAAGAGTAGTAGGAGTAGCAGTAGTAGTATTAGTAGGAGTAGAAGGAGGAGGAGGGGTAGTAGCAGGAGTAGCAACAGTAGTTGTAGTAGTATCAGGAGTAGTTGTAGTAGGAGTAGTAGGAGTAGTAGGAGTAGCAATAGTTGTAGTAGTAGTAGTAGTAGTAGTAGTAGTAGTAGTAGCAGCAGCATGAGTAGTAGTAGAAGGAGTAGCAGTAGAAGGAGTAGAAGGAGTAGTAGCAATAGTAGTAGCAATAGCAATAACAGTAGCAGTAGCAGGAGCAGCAGTAGTAGAAGGAGTAACAGTAGCAGTAGGAGCAGTAGCAGGGGTCACAGTAGCAGGAGCAGTAGCGGGAGTAGCGGTAGCAGTAGAAGTAGCAGTAGTAGTAGCAGTAGTAGTAGCAGTAGAAGCAGCAGCACAAGCAGCAACATCAGTAGTAGTAGAAGTAGTAGAAGTAGGACTAGTAGCAGCAGTAGCAGTAGTACTAGGAGTAGTAGCTGCAACAGCAGGTAGCAACAACAACAGTAGGTAGCTACATTACTAGTAGTAGAAGTAGTAGTAGTAGTAGTAGCAGTAACAGTAGTAGCAGCAACAGTAGTAGTAGCAGTAGTAGCAGCAGTAGCAGCAACAGTAGTAGCAGCACCAGGTAGCAACAACAGTAGAAGTAGCAATAGCAGCAATAGCATGAGGTAGAAGCATCAACAACAGGTAGCAGTAGTAGTAGCAGTAGTAGTAGCAACAACAGTAGGAGGTAGCAGCAGCAACAACAGGTAGCAATAACAGTAGCAGTAGGAGGTAGTAGTAGCAGCAGCAGGTAGCAACAACAAGAGCAAGAGCAGTAGCAGTAGTAGGAGCAGCAATAGTCGCAGCAGCAGTAGCAGCAATAGGTGGAGTAGTATCAACACTAGTAGTAGCAGTAGGAGTAGTAGTAGCAACATCAATAGTAGTAGTGGTGGTGGCGGTAGTAGTAGTAGTGGTGGTGGTAGCAGTAGTAGTAGCAGTAGTTGTAGTAGTCGTAGTAGTAGTAGTATTAGTAGCAGTAGCAGTAGTAGTAGTAGTAGTAGTAGTAGTAGTAGTAGTAGTAGTAGTAGTAGTAGTAGTAGTAGCAGTAGTAGCAGTAGTAGCAGTAGTAGTCGTAGCAGTAGTAGTAGATGTAGTAGTTGTAGTAGTAGTAGTAACAATGGTAGAAGTAGTAGTAGAAATATTAGTAGCAGTAGTAGCAGCAGTAGTAGTAGTAGCAGCAGTGGTAGCAACAACAACAACAGCAGTAGTAGTAGCAACAGTAGTAGTAGTACTAGCAGCAGTAGTAGTGGTAGTAGTAGTAGCAACAACAGTAGCAATAGTAGTAGCAGTAGTAGCAACAACAACAACAACAGCAGCAGTAGTAGTAATAGTAGCATGAGAAGTAGTAGGAGCAATAGTAGTAGTAGTAGTAGTAGTAGTAGTAGTAGCATTAGTTGTACCAACAGTTGTAGTAGAAGCAATAGAAGCATAAGTGGCACTAGTAGTAGGAGTAGTAATAGCACTAGCAACAATAGTAGCAGTAGCGAAAACAACAATAACAGTAGTAGTAGCAGGGTCAATAGCAGCAATAGGAGTAGTAGAAGTAGTAGAAATAGAAGTAGGAGTAGCCAAAGTAGTAGTAAAAGAAATACTAGAAACAATAGTAGAAGTAGCAGCAGTAGCAAAAACAATAGAAAAAACAATTCTAATATTAGAAATAGTAGAAATAGTTGTAGTAGTAGATGTATTTGTAGTTATAGAAACAAAAAAAGCAACAACAATAGCATCAATAGTTGCAGTACAAGTAGTAGTAGCAGTACCAGTAGAAATGGAAGCAACAATAGAAGTATTAGTAGTTGCAACAACAATATTAGTAGCAACAACAACAACAATAGCGGTACAGTAGCAACGTCAATAGTCTATCTAGTACAACTTGTTCTCTAATAAGTAGCCAGGCATCTGGGTTTGAATCCAATATAATGAGTAAAGAGAGATAGTCACCCCTTACCATAGATGTTATTATTGTGTATTATTTTTGTCCTATACTATCCACATTAATAACTAAGTAGGGAAATCACAAGAATGATAATTCTTGTTATACATATGATATCATGCTAAATTCCTCAACCAAAACCATATGTCATTGAGTCAAACATTATTAGGACATTATTAAGTTTATTCATTATCTAAGTATTGAAACAAACATAATAACTAAACTTCCTTTTATAAATAATCAAACCAAGTACAAAATATCCCTTTTACAATCATCACATGATGCTCCTAGGACATATAACAAAAAATCTCCCACTTGCAATTCAAAAAATCACTCATGAACCTAATTCGAATAGATCTAAAATGACCATCATGTTTCTTTTGTTAAAATGCTTTGATATAACCCTATTTTAGGGCTTCATCTTGTGTCTTCTTGCATTTTAATCACATTTGGACATCTTAGATTTCATGTTATTTCCTCTAATAAATGGTTTATGTCAAATTTTCTTATGGATGTTCTTTGTGTGTTTTTTAAGCATTTAAACCATGCATTGGATGGAGAGGAGAAAGAAAGAAATATCCTTGGGTTTCTACACCTTGGGATGAGCACTAAACCATTTGCCAACCTTCCATAGGTGGAAAAAAATCAAACCAAGACAAAGAACACCCGATGAACGACATTGGAGACAAAATACACATCTGAGCCCTCAAAATAGGTTGCCCCATATGGTAGGTTGAATTCAAGAATTGAAGTGCCACAACAACTCAACCACCATGACTGTGGTCAACAGAACATCAGTGGTACTTTAGCGCTACTGCATTAGTGGCATCAACCACGCCTACGGTAACGAACTCCCACCTCAACCTGACATTTTACCCGTATCCACCTTGATTTTGCACTACACCAGGGCCATATACACCTCATCCACCATGGTCATGGTGGCCAAAATGGTTGTCGTGGTCGACAGCCGTAGCCTGCTCTTTACATTGAATTTTGTAGTTTGCCCCCCACTTAATCTAATGCTTCCCCACCACCTACATATACCTAGGTGGTAGTTGTTACACAAGGTGACACTCGCTTAGTATTCATTTCTACCTACCTTGAGCATTCAACGAGATCCCACCTACTCCCACCTATGTCCACCTCATTTCCACTTTCCTCAGCCTGAAAACCGTAGTTCTCTGGGATTTTGAAGATTTTCCACCACCACTTAGTGCCATCCATCCATCTTGGGAGAAAAGGGCATGATCCAGATTCTAGGAGGTGAAGAAGGAGGAGTCTTATCCAAGCTTCTATTGCAATTTAATCCTTGACTTCTTCTTCTTTCTCCTTCTTTTATTTTGTTATGAGTAGCTAAGAACCTTAGGTGGGCTATGTGGGTGATAAAATGTTACTTTGATACCATGTTGGTAGATATAGCTTGTAAATTTTATGATTTCATTTATGATGAGTATATTCTACTTCTATCTTATTTCCCATATTTCTTCTTTTCATTTATTCTTGAAAGCATGAATTGCTTATTGATTTGTTATTGAAACCACTTTGATTCTAGGAGAGAATGGTTTGTATGAGGCTATCTTAGGGATTTATTGTAGGTTCAAATAATGGATCTCTATACAGCACCCCATCTTCCCACATACACATCCCTTCTTCTACTTCTAAATGGCAGATCTAAGTAGCTAGCGTAGGAGTGTTTAGTGCAATTGCTTAGGAGCTTCCTAAAAGCTAGATGATGAATGATGTGAGGTGAAACCCCCTCACTTCCACTCTCCATTCCTACCTTTACCTCCCAATTTTCCTAAGGACATCTACTCTAGAAACCTAAACTTTCTAAATCTAATTGGAATTTCACCTAATACCTAGTTTAATTGAGCCTCATAAAATTGGACAGGGAGATCAAGGGTGTAGTTCCTCTTCACAAACCTTATACCACCCATGGAAAACTACTACATTAGGGTAATTCCATATAATTTGTCTTGTTTTTGGTTTAACAATATAGAATAAATGAATGGACTTTGCATGCTTATAACCCCTAACTTGGATTCTATTCATGTTTCTGCAAATGACACACACCTGCATTAATTGCTTAAAACCCTAAATTGCTCTTGCTAGTTCATGCTTTCTTAGCTAGTTGTTTTATTCTTAGTAGCTAGATCTTGCTAGAGTAGCTAGTGTCTCCTAGTGTTTGATAGTTTTAGTTCTTGCTAGTTAGTACTATTTTAGATTCTTGACTGCTCTAGTTGATATTTGCTAGTTGCTAGTCTAGTGTAGTTTCTTACTTAGTCTACTTCATTTCTTGCCCTAGGTTGTAAAATAGAATTTCTCTAATTAGTGTAGTGTAGCTCTTAATTTTCTTCTCTAGTCTAAATTGTTGTCTTCTTTCTTAGTTGATTTTCTTGTTACTTAGAATTAACTTGCTTAGGGTTAACTTAGGTTTTGGTTGATTGTTACTCTTAATAAATTGCTTGTCCAATTGAATGTAATCAAACAAACCTCCAATCAAACCCTTGAACCCTAGACTTTGCTTTAAGAACTTAGCTTAAATTAACTTATATCTAGTTCCCTTCTCTCCCTACATGTTGACCTTTAACTTGTCGCTTACATGTACTATCATACAATCCCATGCCCTTGTGAGTTAGTGTGTTAGTATAAGTGAATTTGTCAGTGTAGGTCGTTATAAATATTTAAAGAGTCCCTATTGTGTGTAAAACCTAGGATTGTATCTATTTAAGATTCAATTGATTAGTGTGTGACCCAAGGAATAGACACACCAAACGTTTTGGCACTATTTTTGGGGAGATTGGTGCTCGAACTAGCTAGTTAGTTTAGCTTCTCTTTTCCTACAACCCTCATTATTACTATATTTATTATTTGTATTACTTGTGAAAAAATTTCTTCTAACTTAACTTCTGTAGTTTGTTTGTGGTTTGTGCATGTGAGAACTTTGCATGCTTGGGTGTCATTCACTCTCTACTGACTTGGTTCTACAAGATTGTGAGATAGGGAGATGGTGAAGTCAACACCAAGACAAGAAACTTAAAAAAGTTGAGATGGAAGAAGATGAAGCTCATCACCCTAAGGATGTACCACTCAATCCTCCTCCACATCCCAAGCCACTTCATGGCCACTTTATGCCTAGAAATTGCACTTCTCCAATTGTCATCCAAGTAGATCAAATGCTAGGAACCCAATTCTTGGTCCCACCAGCTCTACTTGGGCTCCCTCCCACCTTCTATGAGCTTGAGAATGAGAATCCCTACCACCATAGTGATGCCTTCTTGGCGACGTGCTCCACCTTCCTCACCTCAACTGCTACTAACGATTATATAAGGTTGAGTTAGTTTCCTTTCTCACTAAAGGAAAAAGGCAAAATAGTGATACCTATCTAAGACGAAGCTAGTGACTTGGGAGTCTTTGAAGAAAGACTTATTGAAGAAGTTCTACCCATCACCAAGATAACTCAAATGAGTAGGGCAGAGCATTGGTCCAGAACCGGATCGGACCGTACCGCGGACCTAATTTTGACAAATATATGGACTGCATACTAAACCGTTTTGAGGTAGGACTGGACCGGGACCAGACCGTTTTGTGCTAGGACCAGACCGGACCGGACCGTTTGGACCGTAATCATCCTTTTTTACATGTTTTACAACTTATTTAATTGTACAGAGTTGATAATCTTAGTCACTTCTAACAATTATATAACTTTAGTATCAAACATTTATACTAGTAGTGCTTATATATGTACTCTATATGTAGTTATTATAGAATACACCTTCAAATATACATGAATTTTATATAAAAGTCGGTCTGCGGTCCGGACCTGACCGAACCGGTTTTGGACCGGACCGAATCGAAGATTGAACTCATCAAAATTCCTGGACCGCGGACCGGACCAAACTCAAAATGAATCGGACCAGACCGAATTGAGTAGTCTGGTCTGGTTTTGCGGTCTGGACCATTATTTTCTCACCCCTACAAATGAGGATACACATCACCTCATTCAACGAAAGGGAGAACAAACAATTTCATAATACTTGGGAGATATTTCAAAAGATATTGCAGGACTGCCCTCATCATGAGGTATTCATATGGTAGTTGGGGCAATCCTTCTACATCGGTCTCTCTATAATGGGTCAAATGATTGTTGACTCCTCTTGTAGTGGAGCATTCATGGCCAAGCCCCTAAAAAAGTCATGGCCCCTCTTTGAGCACTTAGATGAGAACTCCCATCACCGTACTTCTAGTGTGGATGTGTATTGTGATAGAATCTGACCAGCTTCACTACCTTGCCATAAATATGACTCCAATCTACAAATGATGAAGATACTAATGGATATGATGAATTATAATGAAAACACAGGTGTCGGGTTCTTCTAGCCACTCCACCAACTCTGTGGAGGCTCTTTGTAAGGAATTTCAAGCTCTCCAATGTTTTGGCAAGAGAAGAAACCAAGGGCTCATGTCCAAGAGCTACACTCCAATGTGGAAAAATTACCAGAACTTCTCTTGGAAGCAAGTGAAAGATGGACAAGGACAACCAAGGCAACATTAAAGGTCAAATTACAACCCCAAGTTTGGAGAATAAGTTCTTGGGAGGTTAAGGACCCTCAATGTGTGAAAAAGGATTTGTTCTCTTGAGGACAAAATATTATCTGGCTAGAGGAAAGGATTGATGATAATTGATATCTCTTGCTAAAAATGAATACGGGAGGCTTCCTTCCCAAACCTTGGTGAACCCCAATAGTGTTAGTGGAACCATGGGTGCTCCTCAAGGAAGCTATGACCCATAATAAGGGTAAGTGCCCACATTGTATCAATAACAATGGCCTCAAAATCCATATGCTCCCCACCCCCACAACCTATCTACAACTATGAATACACTCCACCTCCACCACATTCATACAAACAACCTCTACCTCAACATCAGATCCCTCCACAACAACTACAACAACCTCCATCCCAATAATAATTCATTCTCCAAAACCCAATTGCCCCACACCAAAGGCCACCACCTCAAGGATCACAACAACCACCACAAGCTCCCTCCTTTTCTACTCTTAACCAAGTGAAGGATGTAACTTCTTTGAGAAGTGGAGGACTTTGGAGATGCCAAAGGGAAAACCATTTGATGGCTTCGTCAATGAATATACAATTGATACCATGATATAAGGGAATGATACTATGATTCAAGGTGATGATATCATGATAGGCATAAAAAGTGATATTGTAACAATGGATGATGATATTGTGATTCATGTGAGCAAGTTAGATTCATGACTCCCTCCTTTTACCGATGAACTCAAAGAACCATCCACCACTATAAGGAAGAAGAAACACACTGGGTATATCATGGAGACATTCAAGAAAGTAGGGATCAACACTCCTTTGTTAGATGACATCAAGAAATTCCTCTTGTGCAAAATTATTAAACGACATGTGGACCTTCAAGAGGAAGACAACTGGAGGAATGCCAAATCAAGTCAATCTCACTGAACAAAGTGATTTCCATTTTTCAATACACCACCCCAAAGCAGAGGAAACATCCCAGTTCCCCTATCATTCCTTGCTACATTGGAACACACTGTATAGACCAAGATCTTATTCACTTGGGTTCTAGTGTGAATATATTTCCTTATTCTATGTATCTTGATTCGAAGTTGGGACAATTGGAGCTGGATAACTACACCTTGCAATTAGATGAATGTTTTGTAGAAACACCTCAAGGCAGAATCGATGATGTGTTGGTGAGACTTGATGATGACACCTCTAGATTATTTGTTGTTGATTTTATTGTGCTTGACATGGAGGATATAAGGAAAGTGCCTATTATATTGGGAAGAACCTTCCTAGCTATAGTTCATGCAGTGATACATGTGAGAACCCCCACCATGTATGTGACCTCATGTACATGAAGATCTGGTTGAACATCTTCAAAGCTTCCGACCAAAGCCAAGGTGATAGGTTCCATAGGAGAATATTGTTTTATCATTGATTTCCTTGAGGATATTGTTGAAGAATTCCTACCTACATGGATTTAGAATGCCACTAAGGGTAGAGGTCTAGATCCCATTATTGAGCTGATCGATTATGATACCTCTGAAAAGAATGAGCTTGCATTAGTCGCCACAAGTGAAGATTTTCCTTCTATTTATTAGAAACCATTGAAAATTATATTGAAGAACCTCTTGTCCTTGATCTCAAAATCCTTCCTAAAGGTTTGAAGTGTGAAGTTTTTTATTCAAATGACACCCTCCCAGTGATCGTTACTTTTATTCTCTCTTCAGACCAAGAAGATGCTTTTAGTTAATGTTGAAAAGGAATATTCAAGCCATTGGGTGGTTTATTTCTGATTTGAGAGGTGTTGACCCATCCATTTGTAACCATACGATCTGTCTTGGAGATATACAAGGCCAACCTACCAAATTCAAAGGAGGTTGAATCCAAAGTTGAAAGAAGTGTAACTCAAGAGTTTTGAAGTTGCTTGATGATGGGCTCATTTATCCCATTTCTGACAGTTCTGGGGTGAGTCCCATCCAAGTTGTGCCCAAAAAAGGTGGGTTCATTGTGGCCCAAAATGAAGATGGGGAGATGATGCAAGTGAGAGAACAATTTAAGTGGAGGATGTGGGTGGACTATAGAAATTTGAATGAAAAAAAGAATAAAGACCACTTCCTTCTCCATTCATTGGTCAAATTTTAGAGAGACTTGCTCATTTATTCTATTACTTGCTTGATGTCTACTCGGGATACTTCCAAGTGTCAATGCATCATGAAGATCAAGAGAAGACCATGTTCTCGTGACCAAGTAGTACATATTCCTATAGAATCATGCCTTTTGGGCTTTGCAATGCCCCCTCTACTTTCGAAAGATGTGTCACATCCATTTTTTCTTGCATGCTTGATTCTTCTCTTGAGATCTTCATGGGTGATTTTTTAGTGTTTGGGAATTTTCTTGACGAATGTTTGGCTCTTCTTGCAGTTGTTATTGATAGATGTGTTAAGTTTGAGTTGGTTCTATCTTGGGAGAAAAGTCATTTTATGGTGCCCGAGGGTATTATTCTTAGTCATAAAGTATCCAAAGTCTAGATTGAAGTGGAAATGGCTAAAGTGGGCCTCATATCTCCATTGACTATTCCTTCCACCACAAGACTTGTCCATTCTTTCTTGGGGCATGTAGGTTTCTACAACCTCTTATGAAAGACTTTAGCAATATTCTCTGACCTTTGTGCCATTTTCTTGAGAAAGATGTTGAATTTAGTTTTGATGACCAATGCATTGAAACCTTGAATCACTTGAAGCAAAAGTTATTTTGTTCTCCTATTATGTAGACCCTGAATGTCTCGTTACAATCTGGGATCATGATTGATGCATCAAATATGGCTGTAGGGATTGTTCTTGGACAAAGGATTGACAAGATACTACATATCGTATATTATGCAAGTCAGAGACTTGATGAGGCTCAAAGGAACTACACTACCATGAAGAAAGAATTACTTGTCCTGATCTTTGCTCTTGACAAGTTTTGTTCTAATGTTAGAAAAAAAAGTGATTGTTTATACTGACCATGCATCTCTTAAGTATCTCATGTTGAAGAATGACTCAAATTCTAGGTTGATTTGTTGGATTCAATTGCTTCAAAATTTTGATTTGGATTCATGACAAAAAGGGGGTAGAAAATTTTGTAGTTGATCACATATCTCAGATTGAAGAACCCTATGATGTTGAACACAAAATCAAGGAGATGATGCCCCAGGAGAAACTCCCTTGCTTGACTCTACTCAAAGGCCATGGTACAACAACATAGCCAACTTCTAGGCTAGTGGGAGAGTACCAAGCACATTGATGAGGGACACAAGTAGAAAGTTGTTTGCTATGATGAAAAACTATGTGTAGGATGACCCAAATATCTATAAGTATTTCTTAGATCAACTCATAGTGAGGTGCATTCTGGAATGTGAGCAGTAAGAAATTCTCACCATGTGCCATTTTTAAATATGTGGAGGATATTTTGGTGGAAAATGGACAGCAATTCTTCAATGTGATTTCTATTGTCCAACCTTATTCAAGTATTATCACAAATATTGCAAAACTTTTTGGAAGTGCCAAAAAGTGAGCACAATCTCAAAGAAAGGCATGATACCTCCATCTCTTATTCTTGTGGGGGAGGTGTTTTGTGTTTTGGGATATTGACTTCATGGGCCCATTTTTCCTTCTTTTGGGTATGTGTACATCTTGATGGGTATAGACTATGTCTCAAAGTGGGTTGAAGAGATTTCTACAATAACAAATGACCACATGGTAGTCTGTGAGACAGTCAAATTAAACATCTTTTGCCAAATTGGTGTACAAGAGCTACGATTAGTTATGTCGAAGTCATTCCAGAAAGCTTTTGAAATTTTATTGGAAAGACATGGTGTTAATCATCATGTGTCTACTCCTTACCACTCTCAAACTAGTGGTCAAGTTGAGTTGTCCAATTAGGAGATGAAGCTCATTCTTGAGAAATTGATGAGACCAGACCACAAGGATTTGTCTGTATAACTCAATGAAGCTTTGTAGGTGTATAGGACAACATTCAAGGCCACAATTGGCACCACACCATTCAAGATCATATATGGGAAAAGCTTCCATTTACATGTAGAATTGTATCACAAGGCAGTGTAGGCCTTAAAGTGTATGGATATAGATATTGATATGGATGCCGCCGAGATAACGAGAAAGTTGCAACTCCATGAATTGGAGGAAATGAGTCATGAGGCCTATGAGCTGTCCAAGATATGTAAGGAGAGAATCAAGTTCTTACATGACAAGTTGATCAAAAAGAAATCTTTTGAGCCTAGATGATGGTTGTGGCCGTACAACTCAAGGATAAAACTCTTCCTCAGAAAGGTGAGATCAAGGTGGGAAGGACCATACCAAGTAAAACACGTGTATCTATATAGTGATATAGTGATCAATAAAAAATAAGGTGTTAATGAGTTCTTTGTCAATGGACAAAGGTTAAAGTTTGTGTTTGAAGTTGGGATACTAAGGCCAACCAAAGTTTTGATATTGTCTGTTAGTTGAAGAAATTCCGATTAATGAAGAGATGTGCTTGAATGTGCATGAGAATTCCATCTAATATGGTGAATATGTTTTGAGGTTCTCAAGAGGTTGAGCGATACAAAACCCAAGAAGCCCAACTGATGGCATAAAACTTAGCACTAGTAGGAGGAAACCCACCTAGGTTTGGGATATTTTGCACTCAAACTTCACTTTTGATAAAAAAAAAATTGTTTATTACACATTCCAAGAAAAACATACACACACACTTGCATCTGATAGTTTTTGTTTATATTTTGAAATGTGACATGGTGACATGTTAGAGAGAGTGAGAGAATGAGGTGCAATAACTACAAGATCAGAGAAAATTCATGGAACATCTTGAATTGAAAAATGTAAAGATATATGGAGTTTTGACATTGAAATGTGCTGCTATAACATCCACCACGACCGTGGTTCATTGGAATGACCATGGTGAGAATTACCAATTTGGTCAAGGAATTAGGAAATTCAATATGGAAGAAGGGAAGTCGCCACGGGTGTGGCAGCCACTACAGGTGTGGTACCAACCAGCCACTACGGGCATGGAAGCAACCATGAGTGTGGTGTTGACCATCCACCATGGGAGTGGAAGCCACCACGGATGTGGTTCTTTCCGACCAACATGAGTGAGACAACCAAAGATATCGAGCCACCATAGGTGTGGTTCCAACTAGACACCATGGCCATGGAAGCCAACACGACCGTGGAGGGGTCGACCCCAACACTTAAAACCTATTCCAGTTCTAGAATAACATGACCCATTTTCATTTCCTCACCAACACTGCATGTCTCTAGTGCTACTACAATGACTGACAATGCCTCCCAAGCTCCAGATTTGCCTACCTTATCCCAATTCGAGCTATAATAAACATCCATAACTTCTTCCCTACCTGCACTGCACCTCTCCACATCATTCAAACTCCAATTCAGCCCCTATCTCCATTCGGCCTACCCACCTCTACAAATCCAAAAACCTTGACCATCCTCCATATATCCACTAAGATGAAGAAAATAGAGAAAGAGAATAAGAAGGGTGTTCAAATAATCTTCAATACCATCACATGGGAGAGTGCATACCAAACATGCCTCCACTGACATCCCTCTCCTCTCACATATCCCTACTCCATCCCCCTCTAACTCAATTTTTGGTTCACTTCACCATTCAACATTTGTGTGTGGCTCTTGCCTCCACTCATCCCATAACCACCACACTTCATATGCCACATACAAAGAAGAAGTGGAGGAGGCATCTAAGGACAACATGTTGGGAAATATGGCAGTGGAAACAAAAAAAATACTTACCATATTCCCATAATACAATAGATCGCATCAACAATTACAAGACAGAAAAGAGGGTTGTAAGGTTTATACCTGATCTTGGAGCAAGTCTAGCATCAATCCATTGCAGTAGTGTGCACCTTTCTTTAAGCTGCATATGGACAAATATCAGTGGAGGATTCCTAGTTTATCACCACAAACAACAGTTGACTTCATCCTCCTAGTGGTAGGCAACAACCTCTTTGCCTCTGTAGTAGTGCAGACAGACCACCAGGAATTCATGTCATTCTAGATGAATGGACATGAAGGAAACGTCTCTCCTAGTCAGTGTGCTAGCACTGACTTGCTCTCTGAATTGTCTCTCCCTTGTTGTTCCTTTGTTTCACGAGTAGAACTTTCTTAGGTTCTCTTGGTTACCACAACCAAAGAAGAAAACAATTGTCAGAGCTTGTTGTTGTGTATCTAGAAGGAAATAGACAGCTAGGGTCAGGGCTTCCAGTATGAGTGGGAGTTGAAGAGAGGAACTTTGTGAAATTTTTGGAACCTGCGAATATTAAATTGGCCGATTCACCAATGAAGCGGTCAGTTCACACATGAGACGATCAATTCAACTCTTGAGCTGGTCAATTCACAATGTTTCCCTATTGCAATTGTATTGGAAATCAATATCTAATTAATGCACAACATGGTGTCAACATCAATCCTTGATCCAATCAAATTGATCAACCAACCAGTCGGTTCACAGCCTGAACCGATCAGTTTAGAGACCTGAGCCGATCAGATCACTTGTTGAACCAGTTGTCTCTTAGATTTTACTGCCAATCTTGGTACAATTGACCTAACACTTTAATCGATCAGTTCAACACTTTATCTGGTCATTTCACTGACCAATCAGTCAACTTTCATTTATTGTAGTTTAAATTGAATACCTAACACTTTAGCAATCAAGTATAAACTACATTCATGAATAAACTCCTATTCCAAGTATATACAATGTGTGTGACCCTATAGGTTCGAAGTTATGCTGGTAGTGAATGTCCATAACAAATTTATGTCATCATAAGAAATCAGTGGTATCTAGCAAGAAATCATTTCTACCAAGTAACTGGGAAGTTGGAGAACAACTTCAAACTACAATCTATTATTAGTGTTATAGTGATAGTATATTTCCTTTTTCTCTAATATCCAGATTGAACTCAAGGCATGGAATCTTCATCCTCTTCAATGTTCAATCCATGTTCCTTGAACTAAAGTAGAGTGTCTTAGATATATGTAAGCTCAATATCATATATTGACTCACATGTGCATGGACATGCATTTCTCAATCTTGGTTATCATGTGACCTGGATATCATACTCCTGTAGGAGGGACAAATCCCATCTACATCACTCATAGTAATCCCCATGTGTCACAATGCACCCGAGGATCACCTTTATCACAAACCTTATTTGAGGTCATGGTCGATGATGTCAACTAGATCGAATGACATGTGATGAGTGTAGTAATTTCAAGTCTAAGAACCATAATCACAACGATCACTAGGAGAGGTGATTGACTACCAATGATGGTTTCCATGTGTCACTCTCAAGGTGGGTCTACCTGATATACTGTTCTCTAACAAGTATCTATGTGTTTGGTTTGATATGAGATACCATTACTTATTAGATTCTATCATCAACCAACACACACTCTAGTCTTAAGTGTTATTGTTGTCTATTATCTTTCTACAATAACATCTGACTAGGTACATGAAAAGAATGTTTATACTCTTGACATATGTATGGTCTCATTGTTCATGTTCTCAACCCAAAGACATACGTCGTTGAGTAATATCATCTTTAGAAATTTATTATGTTAAATCATTGAGTAATCCTAGAAATAGAAGTCTCCGACGTGTGGGACATAGATTATATGGACCCTTTTCCATCCTCATGCAGCTACAAGTTCATCCTAGTAGCTTCTTATTATGTATCCAAATGCATGGAGGCAATCCCTACTCAAGCACCAGATGAAAAGTCAGTGATAAAACTATTCCATAAGATTATTTTTCCCAGGTTTGGAGTTCTAAGAGAAATAATATCCAACAATGGTAGCCATTTCAATGAAAGAAACTTTAACAACCTGCTTAGCAATTATGGAGTGAAGCATAAGGTGGCCACACCTTACCATCCTCAAACACCAGGCCAGGTGGATATCTCAAATAGACAATTAAAAGCTATCCTAAAAAAGATTGTCTCCAGCTCAAGGAAAGATTGGGCATCGAAGCTAGACAATGCATTATGGGCATATAGGACAACTTTTAAACTCCAATTGGGACAAATCCTTTTAAGCTTGTCTATGACAAATCATGTCACCTACCCATAGAATTAAAGAATAAAGCATTGTGGACGATCAAATTCCTTAAATATGACCTAAACAAAATAGGAGAGAAAAGATTTCTACAACTCCAAGAGCTTGAAGAACTCAAAATGGACACATATGAGAATGCCAATATCTATAAAGAAAAGACAAAGGGATGGAATGACAAAATAATCAAGGTCAAAGATTTCAAATAAGGAGACCAAGTTCAATGGTTCAACTCCAAACTCAAGTTCTTTCCAGGAAAATTGAGATCTAAGTGGTCTAGACCATTCTTAGTCTTGAAACTTTTTCTATACAGGACAGTGGAGCTGCAAGGGAAGCAATCAACATTCAAAGTTAATGGACAAAGGTGCAATCCATACACCATAGGTGAGGAGATTGACAAGGGAGCCTATTGCTCCATCCAAGATGCTTGATCTACTAGTTCAACAGTCTTACTCTGGACATTAAATAGAGGAACTTGTGGGAGTTGACCCCACATTAGGATATATTTCATTTAGTAGTACCGGCCAAGAATATTTTTTAATTCCCCAAATAAACTTGTCATGGATGAATATAATAATGTAGACCCTCATAGATATGTATCATCATCTCAATAGGTACAAACCAAAAAAGAAAAATTTCTTTAGAAATCCAGAAAGGCATGATGTGTCTTAATTGTTACACAATGTGTCGTCAACCACAAAATGACTGATTATGAAGATTTTGAAAGAAACACAACATGTACTATTTCCAACACAGCGTGTAAGATCATAGAATATGCTCGCTGGAATCAAGCATGACATGTTTTTTATCATACACGGTGTGTCTTATCGATCTCTTAAAAGATTTAAGTTAATCTGGAAAAATACAGGACGTGTCTGACGTGTAGATATCAAGTAAAGGGTGTGCATTTCCAACTCAAACATCACACGATATGTCTTTATTTACACATGGCATGTCGTTATTAGGTTGTAGACTGTGAATATATATCTATTAAATCACATGACGTGTTTTATATAGAAACACGATGTGTCTTTTGTTCGTAAAAATCAAGCTATCTTTCTAGGAAATAACACGTGGTGTCTTTATTTGCACACGACGTGTCATTAGCAGTGAAGGTGACTTCAACCTTGATTTTTGAAATATTTAAGTCATACACACCATGTGGCTTGCAGTAAAAGCTAGTTCAAAAATAAGCAGGCAACCTCTGTAAAAGAACATGTCATGTCCATAAAAAGACACATCGTGTCCATTGACGAGAAAGAAGATTTTTAACCTTAATTCCAAGATGCCATTATCACACTCACTCTCAATAATTTGTGTGTACCATATGTGTACTATCTAGCGACCATTTGTACTGTCGGCACCTCCGTATCAAGCTTTGCCACCGTCCTGCTCCTCAGCCAAGCTCTCAAAGACGTGCTGCCATGCAGCTGCCATCAACAAGGAGCCGCTATAGCTGCATCACCGAAACACCACCAACGAGATCCATGATGCCTTGCCTTATTCTCCATTTCCAAGTCGCCACTGTGTAAGGTAGCACCACCAAGAATGAGTCTCCTCCACTTATGCAATCACCCTAGCAAGCAAACAAGGCTCACGAGCACTGTCACAAGCATCTTTTTTTTCTTTTCTTCTTCTTCTTCTCCACCTATTTCCAAAGACACACCGGAAGCAACCAAGCCATCACCGTGTAAAGACGCCATCGTCTTCAACCTCTAGTTTTGGAAACACCCCAGGTACATGCCATGTTCTTCCAAACACGTTATGTACTACTCCCTATTCGCCAGCCCCTTCTTCCTAGAGACACATCGTGTCCTCCTTCAGGCACGTCGTGTTCAAGTTAGTTTCAGTAAAATCTTCAGCAACAATGGCACCCTTGAACCAAACCTCCAACTACAAGCATGACGTGAGCTCCTCCTCCGCCCCTAACTATGTCTCCTCAACCCATTTTAGGGTGACGGGTGGAGGAAGACCCCACCTATCAGTTCCTTATCTTGTGTAGGGTCCTCCCTACCCATTTTGCTTGTGAAGACACTATTAAAGATATGGGGTGCAAGACTGAGATCAAAGACAACCTCAAAGACATTGGCCTCGAGTACATGTCTTTTTCGGTAACAAAAACTTACCCTCACCTTGTCTATGAATTCCTTACTACTCTTAAGGTCAAGGAAGACCCGAAGCACAGGCTTGATCCCTATGCCTTCATTAGTTTCCGTCTGCTGGGTTGGAGTTACAAAATTACCTTCCAAGATTTCTATGAGCTTTTAGAGTGCAAATATGGGGGTTCTCTAGCCTACGTCCCACCATTGATAGTGATATTTTCTGGAATGAACTCACAGATGAAGAACGACATGAAACCTCTAAGGATAGATCTTCTTCCATCCACAACCCCATTTTTCTTTACCTCCATCATCTGCTAAGCACATGCGTCTTTGCCAAGAAAGAAACACAAGGCATATGCGGGAGACAAGGTTTGTTATTCTTATGGGTATGGTATATGATTTCTAAATCAATGCATGTTACTTCATACTCACCTGGTTTTTGGACATCAAGAAAAGTGAATTCGGGGACATCATGTGTGGAGGATTAATTACCCTCCTAGCCACCAAGCTTGAAGTGGACCTAACGGGCCTAGAAGCTACACAAGGCATGAACTTGGTGGACATTCAGTACATGATCTCTATAGGGACGATTTGTAGGATCCCCAATAATGACGCCAAGTTCAGACAATATTTTGACAATGATCAGTACATAGTCCTGCCTAATTATGAGAACATTACTTTGACCAATGAAGACAATTGGAAGGTTGATCTTAGTGGCTAAGACGATGAAGCTGCTGCACCTGAAGATCAAGCTACTCCAGTCGCTCAGTCACGCACAACACTGTCACCCTCCACTAGCACGCAGACAGAGTACACTTGTGTGATGACTAATGTTAGGTATTTTCATGGCTATGTTCATCAAAGATTTGACCATCTGGATGGCTTCCTCGATCTGATGGGGCAACCATATTATGTGATGCACGACATGGTCCAGCACATGGATATGTGGCACATCTTTCAAGGCTACTATCTAATGCCTCAACCACACCACCCTACATCTCCACCACCACAACCTGAGCCCGCTCCACATCCCATGTCGGTTGATACTCCAGATGATGATGATCTTGTCAACACATTTTCCCAACTGTTCATAGGGGAGTTGGTCCCTCCTACTGATACCATCCATGATAGGTGCCTGGTTGCATCTTCTTAGGGTTTGATTGATGGAGTGAGGACAATGCAAATTTCAAGCTTGGGGGGGTGCAACCGACAGGTAATGTAGTTGTTTAGTCATTTTGTTGTTTTCACTTTCTATTTCTTTAGTTTTAGTCTCCATTTTCTATTTTCAATTTTTTTTTCTCTTGGCAAGTTTAGCATGATGTGAGGCTCATTTTGTGCAATGAATTGGCTTGTTTCGCAAGTTTGAACTATCTTGTTCCTCCCTCATTAGAATTTTCAGTTGAAGAAATTGTAAGATCATGCATGAATCAAGTGAAACCTTATGGTCACCAACATGTGTCTAAATGTCAGATTTATGTTTGTGGCCCAAAACTTCACCTTTTCATCCTAGATTGCCTAATATATATAACTCATAACAAATTTTATGGATACATCAACTTTTTCTCAATTTGTGTGTGTCATCCTTGCACAGGGGCCTCGCTCAAACATAATAAAACCAGAAGAAATGCAAACTAAAATGAGATCCAACATTACACAAGATGTGATATACAACTAAAAATTAGATGAAATGGAATGAAGAATGGAATACTTTTACAAGTGAAGACTCCCTCCTTTTATATGAGGGGGAGGGGGTAGTATTCCCTCAAAAGAGGGTAACAAAGAGAGGGAGACCAATTTTTTAATTTTCTGAATCTGATCAAATCGAAAGTTGGTTGTCTTTAATTATCTTGACCATGTAACTCCCTTTAATGTAGATTCTCGCAGCAGCGATTTAAAACATATTTATCTCTCGTTAAAAGCACAAAAGCGGTCCAAATAATAAGATTTTATTTTAGGAAATTATATTCCCTTTCCAATGAATACTTGTACACTCAATTTGGAGTTTGAATGGAAGAGTTATGTTACTTTTGGTGGAGGGTATACATAAATTTCAGGACTGCTGCAAATTGTGTAATTTTCCTACAAAACCCAAGAAAATAGAATTAAAACTCCAATTAAAGAGAAATATCTAACATAACACAATTAATTAGTAAACTAAGATAATAAATAACAAAATAATCCTAAATAAATATCAAAAATATATAAATAAAAGGGATAAATATACATTTATCACAGGTTTGGTGTCAGCTATGCCAGCAGAGAAGCTGATGTGACAAGGGTGTGGGGCCTTCTTGGCACATGTCGTGGATACCAAGGTGTGGAGTCTTAGTATCCATGAGGTACTAATTTTGGGAGAATTTGAGGATGTTTTCCCTAAAGAGGTTCCTGGCGTCCCCCCTCCTAGAGAGATTGATTTTGAGATCAATCTTGTTCCTGGAACCCATAGCATAGTCACCTTACAGGATGGCATTGAAAAAGATGGAGTTGAAGAAACAACTATGTGAGTTTCTTGAGAAGGGTTTTATCAGACCAAGAACCCCCCCGGGGTGCTCCTATGTTTTTTGTTAAGAAGAAGGATGGTTCAATGAAGTTTTGTATAGATTATCGATAGTTGAACAAGGTCATGTTAATGAATAAGTACAAGTTGCCAAGGATTGATGGTCTATTTGACTAGTTCAGAGATACCAATATGTTCTCTAAGATACATCTGAGGTCAGGATATCACCAACTGAGGATCAAGGTGGGTGACATACCTAAGATAGCTTTTAGGACTAGGTATGGCCACTACGAGTTTGTGGTTATGCCGTTTGGGCTAACCAACACACTGACAACTTATATGGATGTGATGAACATGGTATTTAGGCCATACCTGGATCAATTTGTGGTCGTTCTTATCGATGACAACTTGATATAATCAAAGGATAGTCATCAATATGAGAAACACCTTCACTAGATTTTGACATTGTTGAGACAACATAAGTTGTACATCAAGTTCAATAAGTGTGAGTTCTGGTTGACAGAAGTATCTTTTCTTGGTCACATCATATCTGCTAAAGGCACTACCTAAGGAAGGTAAAATCAGTTATGGAATGAGAATAGCCCTAGATACTGATAGAGGTTTAGAGTTTCCTAGGTTTTGTAGGCTACTATATAAAATTTATTAAGAGTTTCATTGTTGTAGAGTTACCCTTAACCAAGTTGGCAAGGAAAGGTGTTCCTTTTTCCTGGGATGACACGTGTCAACATTCTTTCCAGCTTCTAAAAGAGAAGTTAACCAATGCACCAATGTTGGTTCTATCAGAGCAAGGGAAATGCTACATTGTCTTTTATGATGCGTCGAAGAACGGTTTGGAATGTGTGCTGATGTAGGACAAGAACATGATTTCTTTTGCTTCACGACAACTTAAGAAATGCAATGAGAACTACCCGACACAAGATCCAGAGCTTGCAACTGTGGTGCATGTCTTCAAGATTTGAAGGTACAATTTGTATGGGGAGAAGTGCCAGATCTTCACCGACCACAAGAACCTTCAGTGTATCTTCTCGAAGCAAGAGATGAACATGAGGCAGAGGAGATGGATGGACAAATACTATGACTGCATGATAGACTACTATCCAGGGAAGGTGAATGTGGTGGCTGACACTTTGAGCAGGAAGTAATCTTCTCCACCATCTACAGATAAGGCACAAATACATGCTTTTGTGTGTCACAAGAGGGACATGTTGGTGTCACTTCAGAAAATAAGTGTTCAGTTGGAGGTTTCCTTATTATCAAGGTTGTTGGCATAGTTGCAGGTCAAGCCTACCTTGATGCAACATATGAAAGATGTGCAACATAATGATAATGAGATAGAGAACATCTGAGTAGGTTTGGCAACAAGAAGTATGATGGCATTCATGAGTCAAAGGAAGGGACAATTTGCTTCCACAACATGATGGTGGTTCTAGATGTTGATGGCATGAGGAAAATGGTGCTTCAGGAAGTTCATTCCTTGATGTACATGATGCATCCTGGCAGTACTAAGATGTACCATACTTTGAAGGATTTGCATTGGTGTCTAGGTCTAAAGCATGATGTGGCAGAGTTTGTTGCTAAGTGTCTAGTTTGTCAACAAGTCAAGGTAGAGCATCAGAAACATGTAAAAACTTTACAACCTTTTCCAATACCACAAGGGAAATGGGATCATATCATACTTTTTGGTTGGTTTTCCTAGGATAGCCAAAGGCCATGATTCCATCTGGGTGGTAGTTGATAGGGTGACCAAGTCAGCTCACTTCTTGCTAGTCAAAACAACATATACAATGGAGAAGTTGGTACATATATATGTTGATGAGGTTGTTTGTTTGTATTGTATACCATTTACCATACTATCTGATAGAGGTCGGAAATTTACAATTCATTTTTGGGAACATCTGCATTCGGCTATGGGGACAGAGTTGAAGTTTAGAAAAGCTTTCCATCCATAGACAAATGGTCAGTATGAGAGGACCATTTGGACATTAGAAGATTTGTTGAGAGCTTGTATTGCAGTTTCTTGGTAGATGGGATGTGCATTTGAGTTTGATAGAGTTGGCTTACAACAATAGCTATCAGAGGAGCATAGATATGGCACCTTCTGAATCTTTGTATAGGAGACTTTGTCGGTCGCCTCTTTGTTGGTATAAGATGTGAGTATTAGTTTTTGGGTCATGAGCTAGTATAGCAGACTATAGAGAAAATCAAGGTAATACAACAACAATTGAAAGCACCTAGGATAGATAGAAGTCACATGCTGATAAACTACCACATGCTGCTTGAGTTCTAAGTTGGAGACTGGGTGTATCTTAAGGTTTCCTTGGAAAGGTGTGCTGAGGTTTGGTAGGGAGGGTAAGTTGACTCCTAGGTTTATGGGACCATACCCTATCCTAGCATGTGTTGGGAAGGTGGCACACAAGTTGGAGTTACCACCAGAGTTACACTTCATGATGTCTTTCATGTTTCCATGTTGAGGAAGTGTGATGAATCCTCCAGATTCATCTGCACAGTCGCCAATTCTAGGTATTTTGTTCCTCATATTGAGTGATTTACCCTCTCTTTGGTTCACCTTGAGTGTTTCATTAATTCCTTGCAAATATTGCCTAAATAGTTCTAATTACTAGTTTATTCGATGATATTATCTCTTACACATTCTCCTTTCCCTCTACAGATCACTCGCAACCATCCGATCGAGATCCAACGGTTCCTTTTCATCCAATCACTCGGTCTTGACCACTATTCGAGATACGGTTTCAAGACCGTATGAGCCCATGCGGTCTCAAGACCGTATGAGCCCATGCGGTCTCGACACCGTATGAGCCCATGCGGTCTCCATACCGTATGAACCCATGCGGTCTCTAGACCGTTTGAGCATGTGAAGACCGTTTGGGGTATTTGCGGCAACCGAGACCGAATGGACATGCGCAAGACCGTTTGAGATGTACGTATGCATGCACTCGAAGATCGTATGATACAATAACCGAAGACCGTTTGAGTTAGCAAGTTGTGCAAGCAACCGTTTGCTATGAGAAGACCGTTTGCTGGGTTGCGGAGTTTGTGCAAATCGAATGGATAAGTTTACGGGATCATTTGAGCAGCAAATGAGAAGACCCGTTTGCTGAAATCACGTGCATGTATGCAAGCAAGAACCAAAACCAAAAGCTAGTAAGATCGTTTGACAAAGTGCCCAGCAATACATTAAACCATTTGATAATTAACAATCGAGCAGCCATTACGTGTGGAAACTGAGAGAGCATCTTTGAAAAGTCAAAATTGATTGCTAATTTAGCAAGCTGCCAAACCTATTGGATTAGGTTCCACGTATGAGCAACCAAGCAAACCTTTCACCTATTCCAAAGTGAAGGGATCTCACGCATGCTACTGGAAACCGTTGAAATAATCTACTTACTATATCAGTTATTCACGTAAAGGAGAATGCATGGCCTCACGTGGGTAGGAGAACACGCAGCTGCTAGCAACGTGGAGTGAAGAACGCATGAGGTTACTACATGCAAGACCGTGAGGATGGCCGCATCACCCACGTGAACGAGAGGCTGAAGAATAATCCAAGTAAAGGTCGAGACCGCGAAGTGCATGCATGCAACACTCTGTCAAAGCAAAACCGTGAGACCGAGAAGAAGTGTAGGACCGAGAGAAGGTAAGACCGCGAGGCTGAAGATAGTAAGACTAGGAGGCTGAAGTGAGCAAGACCGCGAGGCTGAAGTGAGCAAAACCGAGAGAATGGCAAGACCGAGAGAAAGGTAAGATCGAGACCGCGAAGGCATCGAGACCGCGAAGGCTGAGGTGAGCATTAAGACCGCGAGGGCTGAAGTAAATATCAAGACCGCGAAGAGTGCATGCATGCACACTGAGAAAGCATGACCGAGAGAAACCGAATGAAAGAGAGTAAAATGTAAACCGTTTGGATAAGATATTTTCAGTCTAGAATCACACAAAAAAATGTGAGAGCCAGTCCAGTGCCTATAAATAGGACCCCAAGGGTCCCCATTAGGGGATCCCATCTCACTACGGCCCAAGACTGCCGGACTGGGACCAGTACCGGAACGCCCCCAGTTTGCCCGAGCACCGTTTCTGACCAAACTTCACCCACAGCCTCAGAATCCCATCCTGAGTCCAGATCCGGTGAGCAGCCAGTCTGGGCGCAGATCTAGAAGGTTGTTCCATCACCATCTCACCATTTCTCACACCATAGCTCCACCTCATCCTACTCTTGCTATTCCAGAGGTTGACCTGAAGATCGAGGCGGAGAAACGGACGGCATCGACCACGACGGAGCAGTCCCGGAGACTGTGACGATCTACATCGGGTTGTCACAGATCTACTCTTCTGCTCTGACGATGCTTTCTTTCTCTCTCTTCTCTTTCTTTGTTGCTCCCTCTATGAAGAGCGAGTAGTTCCATCCACTGGGGTGTGGGGACTAGCCCCGCTGCCCGTGTTTTGTATCTTGTACTAAAAAGATGTTATCATTCCGTTTCAATACTAAATCGTTTCATACATGCTTGAATGTTGGCCGCGTTCTTGTATGCATCTATTGTCTTTCGTTGTGGTTTGTCTACGACCGCTCTTGATACTCGAATACTGATTTAGTTTTGGTTTCTGGTGTGTGTATCCACCGCGCACCCGTTTCGGTATCTAGGAATGCTTTCTAAGGAGTGGAGTAAACTCACCTCCATCGTTGTACTTTTGTACTATGAAATGGAATCAGTTGACGTACAAAAGTGTGACCTTGACAGGTCGAGGAACACACTCTGAGGAGAGAGTGGTGCAAAGTACTTGACCATTCGTTCGAGAATGGCTGACGTAGCAACACTCTCACGTTTCTCATAGCTATATCCTCGAAAGAGGGATAGTCTATAAGGATACTAATCGATTTGGTAATTATTGATCGCTTGTTAGTTTTCCGATGCACGTTTCACGAGGTTGAGTAAGATTTTCTCTTCGGAGACTACATATCTTCATTGACACGTAGATATGTACCGGATGAGAGTTACTCAACCCGTGAAGGATGTGTGCATTACTCTTGTCCTCTAAGACATCGGTATTGTACAACATCCAGGTATCTTGCTTACAAGTCTTGCTATGATTGGTACAAGTGCAATCCATGTGTAGTGGTGGCGAATACCCGCATCACCCCAGTGATCCATCATCATTTGCTAATCTTAGATTTTAATCATTAAACTAGTTTTTATTCTTGCCTTTACTTTTACATGTTTAGGTTAAATAACTCAAATCAAACTTCTGGTCTTAGATGATTAACTTAGATTGATACGAAACAAGAAAAATACACTCAGATTCTTAACGTTGTCCTTTGGGTTCGATCCTAAATCTGTACTATGATAAGGCTTCCACACTCTTGTGGGGTTGGAGCATTTATCTAGCACCAGTTGTAGGTAAACCTAGTGAGGACATCAACTCTCTAGGGTTTTTGGTGCATATTAGGACTTCCATTGGAAGAATAATCTTTTGGTGTAAGTTCTAGCTCCATCAAAAAATGGCGTCGTTGCCGGGGACAACGGTATAAGAATCGTCTTTTTCAAATTTTGTGTCGATTTAGGTTTCTCTAGGGTTTTCTTTTTCTTTTCAAAAACCTAAAAAGTAAAGGACTTAATCTTGCATATCATCTTGGATTTGAAGTGGTTGGTCAAACTTGATAAACTCTTTCTTTGATTTCAGGTACCAATTCTCTTCAAAATGAAGCAGTCAGTGCCACCAACTAATAGTTCTCAATTCTGTGGCGACTATTCTCATGCATCGATCAACTGTTTCAACGTTCATCCTCTCTACGTGATGGCCTTGCGTCAAGTAATCATGAATCGTATAGTCGGGAAACTCAGAGTAGCCACTCCATACAAATATGGATATAACACAGGTTATATTCCATATCATCCCGGAGGCTACTACGAGAAACCTAACTATGGCGGATTTCAAGGCGTAGACTGCAATACAGGAGGGCAATTGGAAAGAAACTCAAATCAATACTATGATGAGGGAAGCTATTATCAACATCAATCAAACGGGTGCCATGAAGAGCCTTTTCATGAAAATCAACATATATTGATGGAGGAACTACGTGCCTTACAAACATCGGTGGCTCAACAACTAGCTGATCAGACAGACACGACCAAGAAGTTGATAGCCAACCTTAATCAACTTACGCAACTTGTCAACGCTCCTGAGCAACATGCAGAACAGCCGCAAAATTCAACTAAGCACATCTCTAGTCCACATGTTGCAATAAATTATGATGATGATTATGAAATCATGTGGAATGTGCCTCCCAATGATTTTCAAGTGCCAGTACAGGGTGGGGAATCATCCTCAGAACCAATGACTGAACTCAAGGATGATAACTTCACCACACCACAAGAAAAAGAATCATTCTTCGAGCCAAAGCCTGACCCGGATAATGACTCTTGCACTATGCTGGGAGATAAATTGGGAACAAATTTTAATGTTTATCCATCTTCTTCCCCCATAGACTCAGATCCGACCATACAGATTGAGGGACAATCATCAATGATTGACTCCCTATATGACAAATGTTCTTCAACTTCAACTGTCTTGTCGTTGAATTCCAATGAAGAAGGGTCTACGTTGCACAAACTCTACACTCCTTCTCAGTCAGACATAGATGAATATGAGACTGATTCAGATGAGGAGACGTCTTTTATGCAAGAGACTCAAATGATTCCATTACTGGAAAAGGATCTGATTTGTCCTTATGAAGACATTTCTGATCATTCGGCTGATCTAGAAACAAACTTCGAGGATGGGACGGACCAAGATCATGATCCAGAGACGGACCATACCACTCTCACTGATGATGAAACAGAATCAAGGGATGATGAGGGGTCTCAAGATGACAATCCTATGACCGGTCCTTTCCATGAGATGACGCCACCACAAGGAGTTCTGACGGAGCCAGTCCTCGAACAAGAACATGATTTTTCTATTGAATCTCCTTCTAGTCACTTGAACGAGTTGAAAGTGCACCATGAAGAGAAACATGAACCATCTCTTGACTTTGGGACGGATTATGATATTATCATAAACTCTTGTAATTACAAAAAGGACCCTTGGGATGACATCAAGCCACAAACCTATCCCTTTATAGCCACTCATCCCTATGAAGAAGCCCCCCCTAACACTCATAAAACTGAGATTTATCCATTACCTAAGCTAGTTTCCATTCCTCTCATAGAAACTCTTCCCAAGCACTCAATTGAACTGGAGGAGTGTTATGAACAAGAACTGGAACAACAATGTATTAGTCCCAATATTGAAGAAACGGGTTCATCAATGGATTTTAGCCCTCAAAATGATATGTCAGGGACTAATCCTTCTCATGAAAAGACATCACTAGAACTCCTATCTCAGGATCCCATAATTTCCTCACCCGAGCAAGAGTTCATTCTACCAGTCAAATCCTCTTCTAGTTACTTGGATGAATTAAGGATGTTCTACAAAGAAAATTCCAAACAAAACCTTGAAAAGAAGAACGACGCTCTTACCAATTTCAACATTGATAAAGATGATGATACTTCCCAAAATAACTCCTCTGATGAAGAAACGTCATCCTGGCTACCATACCCCACACAAGAAAAGCCAGGTGATGAAATGAAGCCAGAACTGGATCCACCACCTGATCCTAGATAGGAGGAAGTTCCAAGTGGCCGACCTTCAATCAACTACCCTAGATTTTGAAGAAAGTAGTTTCACTTTGAACTTCGAGGGTGAGCCACAACTGGAGGGCACAAGTGGGCATAACCTTGATTTCTCGCATAGTCCTCCAGTTTCGACTGCTTATGTTCCACCTCCCTCGCTGATGGGGGAAGGTCTCTGGATTCTTCTGGATGGACAACGAGGTGAAAGTGATGTGCATCCAAGTCATCCAGAAGATTTGTTCAAGTTGCCACAACTTCCCAGCCAACAAATTGTTCAGACCACTTCCTCGTTCTCAGCACCAGCCATCACGAGATATCTTTGTCGGACCTTCTTCCAACTACGAGGACCGCCTGGTTAACATTGCTCAACCCTTCCCCTCCATCTTGAACCTAGTATTTGCTCAGAAATGGGCAAATTCATAAGTTCGAGGTGGAGGGCAGGTGGTATGACTTTCACTCCACCCTCTATCTTTATTTCTTCCCGCTTTTCCATTCTAGTTTCTTTTTCGTAATTTTTTCTGTCTTTTTGTTAGTTTTCTAAAAATAAAGCCTTTATCTAGTCGGCTTTTGTTTTGCGAATCTGTGATCATCACCTCTTTTGCGTTGCAAATTTCCTGGAAAAGAATACTTAAAACTAGCCAATGCGTGTTTTTCATTTTGATTTGTCTATGAATCCTAATGTTATATCTCAAACAGGAAAAGATGATACACTTCAATAAGGCTGAGATAGATCAAATACATCACGCCTTTATCTGATTAATGGATCTGTTGTATGGATTTCTCATTTGATGTTTCATCATGTCTCTTTTGGAGCAGAGTGTGATGGAGAATAGAGACCCATCGCATGGAATCGCTAAGCAAACTGCATCATGATCCAAACTCTCTTCTACACTTCTTCCTTCATTTTCATACCCCTCTATTCACTAACCATGCCAAGGTTTTAAGTTCGGTGTGGCACGCCACACTTCTTTCTAGTGAAAACTAGAACATTGCCGAACTTTAAGTTCGGTGTGGTAAACCACACCTCTGCAAAACTCTAAGTTCGGTGTGGTAAACCACACCTCTGCAAAACTCTAAGTTCGGTGTGGTACACCACACCCCTCTTTCCACTACCGCTTCTTCCATACCCCTCAATTCATAATGGGGGCGTACCACCTTCTCAAAGAGTATACAATGATGTTTGTGCACATACCGAGGTTGGTGAAAAATCTACCCCGATTCCAAAAAGAGGCCTGGCAGCCCAAATATGAAAAAAATCCAAAAATACCCTTTGTCCTAAGCCAGGTGAGAACGAATAAAAGCCAGAGTGTGAATAAAACATGAGAGTTGTGCCCTGAATAAGGATAACTGATAAAGGTCTTGCCCGGCCGGTACATTAGCTGCCCTCATGAAGGCAGATGTGTCGTGACCGGTAGTGAGATCCTAAGGATCCAAAAATAACCCCTTACCTCCCCTCAAAGAGGTAAAATAGCCAAAAGCCTTAAGCCAACCTATACACACTTCTGAGTTACCTTTAGAAAAAAAAATTGTGTGTAAGGCTAAGCCAACCAGAGTTGTGCATAAATCATTCAAAGTATCTCGATGAGTCAATTAATTTTAAGAGTCTTGATTCAATCAGAGGAAAGACTTTTATCTTTTGATCACACCCCCATTCTCTCCTCTTTCAACACCAGTGACAGATCATATGCATTTCGTTGATTCTGTGGGTCTGTCCAAAATCTCATAAAACTCTTTAACATGACCGATGCAACAGAGAATGAGAAGGAAGTACTTCAGCAAAGTGAAATCAGAAATAAGGATATCATAAGATGTATTTCGTGATCTAAGGAAGCCTTGATGCTGTATCAATCTGAGCAACGAACAAATATATCACATGACATAAGGATGAGGCAAACACGAGATGAACAATTTCATTGGCGACTGTTTTAAGTTTTCCGTTCCTCGGGACGAGTAACGCTTAAGTTCGGTGTGGCGATGAATCCTCCAGATTCACCTTCAGTCACCGATTCTAAGGATTTTTGACGTTTTTTCCCTAATTTTGTTTTGTCTCATTTCCCCTTTTCTCTTTTCTCGTGAAAATTCTGACACTTACATGCAGATGAGGTAATTACGAGACGAACGAGCTCTTTGTCGACTATCTTAAGATTTTCTCTGTTCCTCGGGACGAGTAACGCTCAAGTTCGGTGTGGTGATGAATCCTCCAGATTCATATGCACAGTCGCCAATTCTAGGGATTTTGTTCCTCATATTGAGTGATTTACCCTCTCTTTGGTTCACCTTGAGTATTTCATTAATTCCTTGCAAATATTGCCTAAATAGTTCTAATTACTAGTTTATTCGATGATATTATCTCTTACACATTCTCCTTTCCCTCTGCAGATCACTCGCAACCATCCGATCGAGATCCAACGGTTCCTTTTCATCCAATCACTCGGTCTTGACCACTATTCGAGATACGGTTTCAAGACCGTATGAGCCCATGCGGTCTCCAGACCATATGAACCCATGCGGTCTCTAGACCGTTTGAGCATGTGAAGATCGTTTGGGGTATTTGCGGCAACCGAGACCGAATGGACATGCGCAAGACCGTTTGAGCTGTACATATGCATGCACTCGAAGATCGTATGATACAATAACCGAAGACCGTTTGAGTTAGCAAGTTGTGCAAGCAACCGTTTGCTATGAGAAGACCGTTTGCTGGGTTGCGGAGTTTGTGCAAATCGAATGGATAAGTTTACGGGATCATTTGAGCAGCAAATGAGAAGACCCGTTTTTGCTGAAATCACGTGCATGCATGCACGCAAGAACCAAAACCAAAAGCTAGTAAGATCGTTTGACAAAGTGCCCAGCAATACATTAAACCATTTGATAATGAACAATCGAGCAGCCATTACGTGTGGAAACTGAGAGAGCATCTTTGAAAAGTCAAAATCGATTGCTAATTTAGCAAGCTGCCAAACCTATTGGATTAGGTTCCACGTATGAGCAACCAAGCAAACCTTTCACCTATTCCAAAGTGAAGGGATCCCACGCATGCTGCTGGAAATCGTTGAAATAATCTACTTACTATATCAGTTATTCACGTAAAGGAGAATGCATGGCCTCACGTGGGTAGGAGAACACGCAGCTGCTAGCAACGTGGAGTGAAGAACGCATGAGGTTACTGCATGCAAGACCGTGAGGATGGCCGCATCACCCACGTGAACGAGAGGCTGAAGAATAATCCAAGTAAAGGCCGAGACCGCGAAGTGCATGCATGCAGCACTCTGTCAAAGAAAAACCGTGAGACCGAGAAGAAGTGTAGGACCGAGAGAAGGTAAGACCGTGAGGCTGAAGAAGGTAAGACCGCGAGGATGAAGTGAGCAAGACCGCGAGGCTGAAGTGAGCAAGACCGAGAGAATGGCAAGACCGAGAGAAAGGTAAGATCGAGACCGCGAAGGCATCGAGATCGCGAAGGCTGAGGTGAGCATTAAGACCGCGAGGGCTGAAGTAAATATCAAGACAGTGAAGAGTGCATGCATGCACACTGAGAAAGCATGACTGAGAGAACAGAAACCGAATGAAAGAGAGTAAAATGTAAACCGTTTGGATAAGATATTTTCGGTCTAGAATCACACAAAAAAATGGGAGAGCCAGTCCAGTGCCTATAAATAGGACCCCAAGGGTCCCCATTAGGGGATCCCATCTCACTACGGCCCAAGGCTGCCGGACTGGGACCAGTACCGAAACGCCCCCAGATTGCCCGAGCACAGTTTCTGACCAAACTTCACCCACAGCCTCAGAATCCCATCCTGAGTCCAGATCCGGTGAGCAGCCAGTTTGGGCGCAGATCTAGAAGGTTGTTCCATCACCATCTCACCATTGCTCACACCATAGCTCCACCTCATCCTACTCCTGCTATTCCGGAGGTTGACCCGAAGATCGAGGCGGAGAAACGGACGGCATCGACCACGACGGAGCAGTCCCGGAGACTGCGATGATCTACATCGGGCTGTCACAGATCTACTCTTCTGCTCCAACAATGCTTTCTTTCTCTCTCTTCTCTTTCTTTGTTGCTCCCTCTATGAGGAGCGAGTAGTTCCATCCACTGGGGTGCGGGGACTAGCCCCGCTGCCCGTGTTTTGTATCTTGTACTAAAATGATGTTATCATTCCGTTTCAATACTAAATCGTTTTATACATGCTTGAATGTTGGCCGCGTTCTTGTATGCATCTATTGTCTTTCGTTGTGGTTTGTCTACGACCGCTCTTGAGACTCGAATACCGATTTAGTTTTGGTTTCTGGTGCGTGTATCCACCGCGCACCCATTTCGGTATCTAGGAACGCTTTCTAAGGAGTGGAGTAAACTCACCTCCATCGTCGTACTTTTGTACTATGAAATGGAATCAGTTGACGTACAAAAGTGCGACCTTGACAGGTCGAGGAACACACTCTGAGGAGAGAGTGGTGCAAAGTACTTGACCATTCGTTCGAGAATGGCTGACGTTGCAACACTCTCACGTTTCTCGTAGCTATATCCTTGAAAGAGGGATAGTCTATAAGGATACTAATCGATTTGGTAATTATCGCTCGCTTGTTAGTTTTCTGATGCACGTTTCACGAGGTTGAGTAAGATTTTCTCTTCAGAGACTACATATCTTCATTGACACGTAGATATGTACCGGATGAGAGTTACTCAACCCGTGAAGGATGTGTGCATTACTCTTGTCCTCTAAGACATCGGTATTGTACAACATCCAGGTATCTTGCTTACAAGTCTTGCTATGATTGGTACAAGTGCAATCCATGTGTAGTGGTGGCGAATACCCGCATCACCCCAGTGATCCATCATCATTTGCTAATCTTAGATTTTAATCATTAAACTAGTTTTATTCTTGCCTTTACTTTTACATGTTTAGGTTAAATAACTCAAATCAAACTTCTGGTCTTAGATGATTAACTTAGATTGATACGAAACAAGAAAAAGACACTCAGATTCTTAACGTTGTCCTTTGGGTTCGATCCTAAATCTATACTATGATAAGGCTTCCACACTCTTGTGGGGTTGGAGCATTTATCTAGCACGAGTTGTAGGTAAACCTAGTGAGGACATCAACTCTCTAGGGTTTTTGGTGCATATTAGGACTTCCATTGAAAGAATAATCTTTTGGTGTAAGTTCTAGCTCCATCAAAGTGTCACCTTGATACAAAGTTGCTATTGCAGTCTATGGAGGTTGAGTTAAAGGAGGATGTGTTGTATATTGAGGGTCATGTGTTGATCCTGAATAGGAGGGTGAAGAATTTGAAGAAGAAGTATATATTTCTAGTTAAGGTTTCATGGCATAACCATGGTGTGGAGGAAGCCACGTGGGAGTAAAAGTATGAGATGCGTAGGAAATACCATCTTTGTTTGCGTAGGATTTCGAGGGCGAAATCCTTGTTAGGGGTTTATGGTTGTAAGACCCCTAACCTTGATTTTTGGTTGAACATGCTTTCTTATGATAATCAAACCGGGTGATGTGCTTTGATGTCATGTGACAAGCCTATGTTTCAAGCTTGTTCCAGTTTGACATTGTTTGAGCTAGTTATGCATATGTGTGCTTGTTTTGAATTCAATTGCAATTTACCCACCTCTAGAATTTTTCTTGCAATTTGTCACATGCTTGTCGTGTGTCACATGTTTTGACATCATGTTTGATTTAATTGATCTTTGGGGCCCCTTGTCACACCTCGGTTTAATGTGGTGACATCTTTGTTGGTATGTATGCCCAGAGAGCCAATCACATGATGATTGTAATGGTATATCTTATAAATGATTTGATTAGTAATAAATGAAATCTTCCAATTTATTTTGTTATTCAGTTATGAGATAATGATAAACATAATAAATGTCTATAGAATGATATTAATGAATGACGTATGTCTTCTGGTTGAGGACCTGAACAATGAGATCATAAAGATGTCAAGAGTATATGCATTCATTTTATGTCCTTAGTTAGATGTTATTGTGGAAGGCTAACAGACAACAATAACACATAGGACTAGAGTGTGTGTTGGTTGATGAAAAAATCTCATTATTCATGATATGTGATATCAAACCAAGAACATAGATACTTGTTAGAGAACAGTGTATCAGGAAGACCCACCATGAAAGTGACACATGAAAACCATGAATGGTAGTCAGAGTCATCTCTCATAGTGATGGTGGTGATTGTGGTTCTTAGACCTGAAGTCACTACACTCATCACATGTCATTCAGTGTGCTTTGACATCATCCACTGTGATCCTAAACAAGGGTTGCCATAAAGGTGGTGCTTGGGTGCACTCTGACACATGGGGATGACTGTGAGTGATGTACATGGTATTTGTCCCTTGTACAAGAGTTTGATATGCTGGATACTTGATAAGAGAGATTGAGAAATGCATGGCCATGCTTATGTGAGTCAATATGTGATATTGATCTTACAATACCTCAGACAATCTGCTCTAGTTCAAGGAACATGGATTGAATTTTGAAAAGGATGATGATTCCATGCCTTGAGTTCAATTGAGATATCAAAGACAAAGGAACTATACATTCACTATAACACCAGTCATAGATGATAGGTTAAGTTGTTCTCCAATTTCTCCAATTACTTGGGTAGCAATGAAGTCTTGCTAGATATCAATCACTGCTTGTGAAATCATAATATGATTATGAATATCACTACCAACATAATGTGGAGCCTACTGGGTCACACACATAGGATGTGATTGGAATAGGAGTATAATTGTGGACGTGATTGGAAATGTTCCAAATTGAATTGATTACTAAAATGATTAGGTAATCTACTATAATAATATTAAAAAAATAATCTAAATTAATTGGTTAAAGTGTTTAATCCAATTAATTAGATTCCATTGTTAAGTCGGCTGTCCGATCCACAATGATTAACTAGAGATGGACAATGGAAATTATTTAATCAATTAATGTGATTAATTAGGTTAATTAATTGTTTCTAAAATATTCTTTTATTGGTCTTCCACTTACTTATTTTAACGAATCCACAACCTTTTTATTTACCAGAGGATTTTGGGAAACCCTACTTCCTTTCTGTGCTATTAATAGGGGCATTACAGCCAACTTTTATGCTCACACTGAGATTACACTATTGTATGTGAACCCTATCTGTCATCATCCCCAAGTGAGAGAGAAGGAGAGAAACCAACACTAGCATGTCATCAAATAAAAGGTTGCTCCTTCCCACCAGATTAAGGAAGTGTGACTTGGAGTTTCAGCCATCCACGTGGACGAAGTAGGGATGGAGACGCAAATTTGCCTACATTCAGAGGATAGTTGAGGACCGTTTGTGCACGCTAGGAGCAACACACATCACCAGGTGAAGGAACGTCACTGGACTTGCTCCAGGATGAGGTATATCCTTGCACCCTCCTTCCGAATACACTATTGTCAATGTGATCCTCGAGTAGGGTATGTGGAGAAAATTTATTACTTCTGCATGCCTTTTGGCTCCACAAAACCCAACAATATCATGTTGAGACTAGGGTTTTGCATGGATGCCCTAAGTTGATGGTTTACCTTTAAGTGTGTTGTCCGATGAGCCCTAGTTTTTGGCGGTTACCAAGTTTTCCTTTGTCCTTAGTTTTTGGAAGTTAAATATGCTCCCTTATTCTACCTAGGGTTGGCGGTCGATGAGGTTCCCCATTCATCTTGATCACCAACATCACCTAGGGTTAGCAACTGTTTACTTTTCTGATCTCTTTGGTCGCCAACATCTTGTTTTTTAGCGGTCTTTTGATTTTTCTGGACCAATTTGGTTGATGTTTTTTCTTGGTAGGGTCGGCCTAGTTGCATGGATGAGAGGACACATGGCATGTTTAGCTTGACACCTAACCCCCTTTTCTCTCTCCAACCCCATGTTATATAAACCCCTCTCTTTGCATGCAAGTAACCTCTTTACACAGCTAGCTTCCTCTCTCCTCTCTCTTCTTACTTTTGGTGCTCATCCCCTCTTGCTTGGTGGTGAAGGAGGAGCTCAAGGTTGAAGGAGAAGGGCCAACCTTCCTTGCATGCTGATCTAGGGTTTGGATCTACCATTCTTTTGATTGTTTGGTGCATCCTTGCTCTTCTTCTTGGTCTTGGTAAGTGAGATCTCCCGCTTTACCTACATTTTTCTTGCTGCTCTTCCCTTATTCTTTCTCTTCTTGGCTGAACCCATGGTATTGCTTGAGTTATATCTTGAAGAACATCTCTCTCTTGCTTCCTTGACCTAAGGTTTTCTCTCTTTTTGGAGAAGGAGCTAGCTTGGCCAAAAGGAGTGCTCAATCTAGGGTTCCTACCTTTCTTCTTCAAGATACCACACTGTTTGGAGTTTCTGCATCAACTCTAAGGTGAGTTATATAACTTTCTCCATGATCGTTTCTTACACTCATCTTGCATGCACCTAATCTTACCCTAACATGTAGTCACAAGTGGAAAGATAGCATCTTTGATCTAGGGTTTGTGGTTGTATGGTGATCTTGGTTAATTAACTCCTCTTAGATGAAACCTAAATCTTTGTGCAAAAACCTTCTTGATGTTGGAAGTTTTTTGTACTTTCATGCTTGTGGAAACAAAGGTTTTACTCCCTCATATGATGATTTCTACTTAGGGTTTTAGAGTTGATCTTCTTTCTTGTGATGCAACTTGATGACCTTTTATATTATTGGTGGTAATCACATGTTTTGGATTTTAAGTGGTCACCAATGTTTCACCCTCCTAGTAGTCGATGACTTTTTTGTCTGTCCATGGTCACCAAGATTACCTCTCTCTTGATGGGTCATGAGTTTTGATGAATTTGGTCGCTAAGAATGATATATCTTATGTGGTCACCAATAATTTTTGTGTCTCAGCAGTCAATGAAGTTTATACATGTTTGATGGTTGCCATGTTTTGAACCCTTAGCGGTCTAAGAGGATGGTGCACCCTAAGTGGTCACCATGTTTTAAATGTCATTTGATCACCAATGCTTCATGTTTTCATCGGCCGTTGATGTTTCTTAGTCTTAGTGGTTGCTAATACGACCTAACCCTTGTTTCAACAGTCACCAACCTCTCTGATCTTCAACCATCGATGACTTTATCTAATCTTCAACAATAGGTGGCTTTATCTAATCTTCAATGGTCGATGAGTTTCTCTAATCTTCATTGGTTGATGACACCTCTGACCTAAGTGGCCGATGAAGATTTCTAATCTATATGGTTGTCATATTTTGTTGACTCAATGACAATGATGTTTGGCCTAAGTGCTTTCATGTATGATGAAGATGATAAGATTTAGGGTTTACCTTTAAGGGCTATTTTATAACCCTAATTCCTTGGTGCTTTGTTACACATGATCTAATAGTCTTACATTTTCCATGGAATGAATACAAACCTAAAGTTTTAAGTAAATTGCTATTTGGCAATGTTAATGCAACTATTCTCATGAACCTAACCCTAATATGAGTAAGTGATGATGTGACATAGATTCTTGTGACTAGCATGATAATGGAGTAATTTTTCTCTCTATGTTGTTGTAACACTAGTTTGTTATCTTATGAACATCATGGCTCTTGAATGTAATGTTGTACCAAATTATGTATGACATGTATGATGATGAAATGATGAGCCTTGTTGAGGCATGGAAATATATTGTTGTTCTTACAGGGAATGATGTGAATGGTATTATGACCTTGGACTTGGCTTTGTGCCCTAATTGAGGTGTTGTCCTCTGTATGATGTGACAAGGATTTGAAATCCCATGATGGTACGATGATGAGCATGTCTACATGTATGAAAATGGAATAGTACCATGTGGTGGTGTGATAAGCTTTATGTCTCATACATTTTATATCTTCTAAGGTTACAATCTACCCATGTTTTTATATAAATATTTTAGGATTTGTATGTAACTTGATTGATGTAGTTAAAACATACCCAATTGGCATTAACTAATCAAGTGATGTAATGCCTTGTTCCATAGATGCATTCTAGAGTCAGGACTTGCTGGATGGTGAAACAAGTAGTCCTAAGGGAAACTCAAAGCACATATTATTGGGTATGCAGGGTACTTGAGATTGTGTGTCCTTTTCATCCTGATCCAAATATTTTGAGGATGACTGCAGTCATGCCTTATTAGGATAATAATTGTTGTAATATACCAAAAATTTAACTAAGGCAAGGTCATGATTTTAATAAAAATTTCTATTAATTAATTTTAAAACCCAGACCCTAGAAAAATTTAAACAAATAATGAATAACATGCCACCAAGATGATCCTTGAGTGGATAATCATGCAAATATCAAAATTGGGCTTAAAACCTAAGACTCTAAGTAAAAGATGCTTCACCTTATCTCACATTTTAAATATAAATTAAGACAATGAATTATGCAAGTTTGATGAAAAAGGTAATCAAAACTTAGATCTAACTAGATAATGAGAATATTGACTCCTTAGATAATCTATGGTTAAAATTTGAAATGAAGTCAACCTTGTTTGACCCTTCAAATCAATATAAGGAGTTTTTATATAATTTGATTGAGAATTCAACAGAATATTTGAATTACTTTTTAATTAACCCTAAATTCCATTTTTTTGGTGTCATGCGGACCCTCTCACATGGACTTCCCCCCAGTCGAGGCCCATTTCGGGTTAGACACTAGGACGCAAACTCCTCCACAAAAAGGCAGACTATCTCCATTACCCGAGTCCCCGTCTCCCTAGACTCATGTAGTTTACACCCCTCCCCCTCTTTACTCATCGAATCACAACATCACACTAAGATTTGAGGGATTTTTCATGATCCTGGTCTCTACCCGAGACTTTTGAACCCTAATTGAATAGGTATTCATCTAGAAAGATGTCCATATCGTGAACAATGTGAGTGACCACCTGGAGTCCAACCTTCCTTGGATCTCTAGACCTCCCTACACCCCCATGTATATATTTTAGCCACTGATAACACTTAGGGTTACTCCAAAAATGAGTTAATACCTTAAAGGTCCCCCTTTGTCCCTATAATCCGTCGTCTGATGGACCTTGGTTTTGAGTTGACAAACCAACACCGGTGGTGACACCCTGGCCTCGACGACACTCAAAATCGCTTGGGTGGACTTAAGGAGAGTTACAAGAAGCCAAATATGTCTTATCATAACCCACAAACTGGTAAGTAACTTGTTTCCCTTTTCCTTACCACGATCGATGTTCCAGAGTTTGAGTTCAGAAACCTTCACCTCAGTCCTCTCCTCTTGTGGTTTGTTTCACCTAGACCTCTGCCACAGACCCATGAATCCTCTTCTGGAATCACTGATTAATTTTTGTCACTTGAACATCTCGATTATGTACATGCTTTAGTCTTTCCATGACAAGAATTTTGGTATCAGGTTTTAGGCCACTCTAGATCATTTTTTCTGGTCTTTGTGATCACATTTGTGTAAGGAAGTCACTTCAGGGACTTTCGATTCAAGTGCTCCTCAATTTCACGCTATCTAATCTGAGATTCGAGCCTCTAATTTTTTTACTTTTGATTGTGAGTTTGTTCCCCCATCATTGCGAAGATGAGGAACAATCCATGATAGTGCTTTTCTAGGTTTTCCCCAGGGGTTTTGGTTTTCTGTGACCCGCCCTCATGGGCACTTTCAGACTTTAGCCACCTAGTTTATACATCGATCGCGACTAAGTTCCCTAGCCAACTTGGCCACGTGTATTTGGGCCAGCTAGTAAGTGGGTCCCGCCAATGCGAATTTCTTTCCAAAGGATAAAAAGTCATGCCTACTTGGATTTTCCTAAATTTCTTACTGGTTGAATATTTGAAAATTCACAATTAATCAACATTTTATCAGAATAATATGAGAAAATATGTTTCAGAAAGGTTTTTCAACGAGGAACACAATAATCAAATTTCAAACCATAATTCAAGAGTATCAGACCATGTTTTCCTAATAACATAATATTAGGGTCTAAGATGTATTGATGATAGGAATCATGTTAATTTTAGGAAACCTAGGATTGAATCAAGGATAGGGATACCAAGTTAGGAATTTCTTTCTCCAAGTAAGAGGGTTCATTCACTTTGAGTATTTAGTATTGATTTACATCACCTTATAATTGTTAGGGTGATAGAAAAGATTTATATGCATAGATGTGTGTTTCAAATTAAATCTTAACTACATGAAAGATCCACTAAAGTTATTAGTTTAATATTATGCTTTATTGCTATTTCAAGAGTTCATGTCATGTTCATGTACATTCAATTCGAGTAATTATTTCAAGATAATACTAAATCATGTAATGGGTAGTATTACTTTATCCTCATCGTGTTAATGTTGAGCCTACATGCCTTATGAACACCATTGGTGCATAAGTATCGAGGATACTCTAATCAACCACCAAGATTAAGTTATGTGAATCTAAATCTACATTTCAGTTAGTGTCAGACTTTTCCTTATAGCCAAGTTATTATGTTGTATAATAATACTCAATGTCACTTACTCTAACGTGGTTTTTATTGCATGCATGGCTGGGGGCGTGATGCCTGCAAATACAAAACAATTTCTAGGGAAGAGCCATACGAAGGTCAACTTAAGGAATAGGTCAAAGTTTCCAAAAGACATACATGGTGGGGTACCATCTACAATAGAAGATCCTAATGTTTATATATAACTTCATGTATAAATAATGTTTGGTAGTTAGTTTCAATTCAAGAACTCAATTGTAAACAATGTAGGAATCAAGTTCAATTTTAATGCATGGTGTTTCATTTTTCTTTTTGCTATGAATATCATGTTTTGTATTGTTCGTCTAAGACAAGTGGCCCACGTTATGAAAAACATAGGGTTTGCTTCCGTTGACATATATATGTATTTGGAGGGGCGTTACAATATGGTATCAGAGCAAATAAATAGATGCCCACCATGTAAAAACCAGATTAATTTGTTCTAACTGTAGGTATAGAAGAATTAGTTAAAGTTATAGGAAACTAAAGTAAAGGTCTATACACAAGACAAATTTTTAAGAAAGGATTAGGGTTCGTTGCCTAGATGTTTTGGAATTTTATGTTAATTATAGAGTTGTATATAGCATGCTCTCTCTTTTTCCCATGTGTTTGTGGTATGGGACGCAAGCTTATGGGGTTCTGTAGAGAGAATGTTATGTGCAAAATCATGGTTATCTTGTCCTTTCAAGTGCACATTGTATGAGACATGTGCATGAGATAGGTTCTAAGATAAGTATGATAAGACATGTCACCTCTGAATATATGACTGGCCGACATGTATTTCAAAGGCAACAAATAATATAAGAGTTGGCATTAAAGTTTGAGGCATATAGTCCCCTAAACCTAATTAGTTACGTAATAAGACCAAGCATGCATACAAAGGGTAGATAATTTGACATGGATAAAAAAAATCATGCACATGCTACTAAACAATGTTCTCGACTATTTTATGATTATATGCTTGAATTGAACATCATGTATTACTGCTATGCTTATAAAATATGAAATAATGAAAATCATATTTAAGTATAAGAAATCATGTTATGTTGATAAGGTCCTCTTCATCATGTTATGTGAGCCTTAATTGGCCTTATGAGCTATGTGGGAGAATTATGTGAGCCTTAACCGTCTTATGTGAGCCTTAATTGGCCATATGAGCTTTGTGGGAGCATTATGTGAGCCTTAACTGGCTTTATGATCCCTATGGAAGCATTATGTGAGCCTTAACTGGACGTATGTATGCCTTAATTGGCCATATGAGATCTGTGGGAGCATTATGTGAGCCTTAACTGACCTTAACTTGTTTTAGATACTTAGTCTGCTTACCCTATTTAATTTGTTTAAACTGCTTAATGTACTTATTAGTATAACATGTTGTAATAATAATCGTTGGTTGAGAGTTATATCTCTCGATGGGACATGGGCCTCACCTTGTGGGTCACCACATCTTTTAGGTAGTCGTTAACGACGTGGTCATGATCGTGGTGCTGAGGAGGAGCATCTTGGAGAGCAATAGAAGCAGAAAGTTGGATAGTCATTAGTAGAGTCCTAGAGTCGTCCCTATACTCTCAGGTCCGGGCAGGGATAATTTATAGATGATATGTATAATGGCTTGAGTTTTGGTAGCATACCCATATTTTATATATGGCATGTATATGTGGAACATCTCTTTGTATATAGGTTGTGGCTGATGCCACTAGACATATATGTAAATACATGATATGGTAGTTATGTGCTACAAGTTGTTGGACCTTTATGTAATGTTTTCTGAACATCATGGTAATGTTGAAATTGATTTTGATTTACCCATTTTTCTAGTAATGTGGACAATTAGATGTGAATCATATGTTTTGTTTGAGTAACCTTGTTTGGTGTGGAGGGATGTCACAATTACAACTAGATTTCAACTATAAAAATATGAAAAGGCAACTGGGGTTATCATTCCCATGAGGATTAGCTATTGCTTACTATCTGTGATTCTTAATTATATGAAGTGTAAAAAAATCCGAAGTTAAGGAGATTGAATTATACAAACAAGAAGAGAGAGAGACCAAGAGAGGAAAAACAATAATGAATATTCTAGGAATGGGGTTTAGCATAATAAACTTATAAAGGTTGAACATAAATCATTATTTTACTCCTCTCTACAAGTAAATTGAGTTTCCTACTTGCGTATCCTAAACCGGAGTAGAGAGCAATTTGACTTGTTTCAAATTAGATATATTATAACATGAAAAACTTCTTACAAACATTATTTAATTCAATTTGTAAATTATTTTTTCATGAGGCTCATGATGGGTCTCAAAATGTGATTATCAATTTAAGGAGTAACAAATTTGTTTAGCAATTGAAATTTTTGTATGCTTGTGTAGCATCACTTACAAGCACATGCTCGTTGATGCCTAGCGTTTATCATCATTCCTCCCTTGATTGACATTTATGTGAGGCTATGGGAAATGGTCTTTTGTGGTAGTCCAACCGAGATATAGAGATAAACTTCTGCTAAGAAAATACAATGTCATGCAATGTTGTCAATCTATATCGGCCATGTGAAGTTAGTAGGTAAATAATGAATCATTAGTATTTTTTAAAATGTTCTATAGTTTCCATCTCTTGTCAAGAATAGGATCCAAGAAAACATAGATCCATTTATTGATGAAAACATGATTCATTACCTTGATGTGTTGTTTTTTCTTCGCCCATTCATGTTAATACATGATTCATTACCTAAAGGTGTCTGAAAAACATTATCTGATTCCATGATCTTCTTCTTGTTTTCCATGTTACCATGATGTAAGAATTTTGTTCATATACAAAATGTACATATTTTTTAGAGACTCCTTTTTTCAAAAATCCTAGATCACTCCTCAATGGTTTAGACATTTTGAGGAAAATATTAAACCACCCCAACTATTACATGACCGTGGAAGGTATCAACTTGTCACTATTTGTTCTTCTAAATATCACACCTTGCGGCCACTCTCATTCATTTGTCTACTTTTTGATTTTCTTATGCCGATATTTGTTTCTTGTAGTTGCATCAAAATACTATTTTCTATATGAAGTGATGACAATCGGTCAAGTCTGATGTCTCCGTCAACCCTAATATGACCCACCCATCTAACTGACTCAATCCAAACATGAGAGAATTGTTGTGTGTTCCTAGAAAAATAGTTACATATTTGATTAGACTGAACCAAATCGTTATGGGTCTAAAAAACAACTGTTTGAGGAAACCTGGTTCAAAATGATTACATGTTATAGAAAATAAATAACCAATCAGTCCACATCGTTGTAGGTATTGATAGAAAATTACTCATTAGATGGAACCTAGCCCGGTTTTGATTCAAAAAAGACTCTCATAATAGACCTGAACTGACCGGTGACAATTTCAAGTTCATTTCATCAAGATTGCTCTAAAATGAGTGACTTTTTTCGTTAAGCCCCACAACAATTTGGACTAAACATGTGAATACATGTGATAAATTTTTCATAAATCTCAATAATTTAGTGGCAAATATTGTCAAGCACATGATCTTTTTCCTTGAAAAAAACCCAAGGTTCAATTCTTTTGTAACAAGTGACTTTTTGTTTAAATTTTTTTAGTTCACAATAGATTCAGATCAAATCAGCGATACAACCATGTTTAACTGAGGTTGATAAAAATTCAACTTGATGTCACGAGAAGGAAAAATAATTCACAAGTAAAGAACAAAATAAAGAGCAAACAAGAGTGAAGACCAGTGTGAGAAAAATATTGGCAAGCCTATCACCTTTGAGGTAGCGAAAGGTTGGGAACAATTTAAAGACATTTTAAAAAAATTCTCTTAACAAGTTGTTGTTTTTGGAACTTCAGAGTTTTTAGGAGATAATATATAAGTATATGTTGATGAGGCCTCTGTGGAGCATGAAACATAAATACAAGTTCCAAGTTTAGTCCGGGTTGGACATAATAAAATATATGATTGATATTGTAGATGCATATGATTTTTATACACTTTTTGATTTCCTTCTCAGACTTCAATATGTTATACACTGGTTCATGTTGTTTTCGACTACAAATTCGAACCAATATTCTAAAATTTCGTCTAAACCTCAATCACACAATATCCAAAATTACTCAAATTTTAGAAGGACCTTAAAAACTTAAATATTCGCATGGGACAAAAAGAAAATTGGCTGAATTTACATGTTTGATGTAAAAAAATATATATTTTAAATGTACTTTCAAATTGTATATCCTAGACTAAACCTGTCAAACTGGATAAAATTCATGGACGCCCAGAGGTCGACCCTTTTAAGTTTGATTTGGATGCATCTAAATTCATAGCCATCCATTTATAAAGAGGATATCACAGGTGACCTGTGGGCACCCGCATGTGACCTAGTTAAATGAAATCAATATATTTATATACATTTTTTATGGTTGGTAAAAACTCTATATATTTATATACATGTTATACAAATACACCTATTCATAAATGCACACAAATTTTTCACAAGTTAAATCTTTACCGTAAATTACAACAGTTGTCTTCTCTTTGTGTTTGCAATAGACAACAACAAGTACTTATAAAATTTGAATTGTATGATGTTTTCTTTTTGTGATACTTTATGTATGAAAACTACATTAGTCTTTTTCTAATTTATATAGAAATAAATAGCTAGTTGTTTTTTCTTTTATGGTACAAACATAAGTTGACAATTAGTTGATTGATTTGACATCAAACATAATAATTAATTGGTTGTTTTGCACTATATTTGACATCCAAACATAGTTATGATATGTTGTAGTTGTTGTTATTTGTGTTAAGGGAAGGAGGTAGCAACTTATTGTTGATTATAGTTATACACAATTTATATGGGCATTCACGGGAAACTTATTGGGTCAGATTTAAACGTGCTTTTCTCCTACCCATTTAAAATTATATCTTTTTGACCCGAACATACAAGATCTGCACCCACAATGATTCCACCCATTTGACAAGTTTACCCCGATCCCACTATTTTTTTCAGTAACTCACATATTATGGACATTCTATCACGAATCGAAAAAATCCTAACTGGAAACAATATATATTGCTATTTTTAAACTGCGCACAATACCATATTATTCCCTTCATATCTATACAATATTTACTAGTTAAAATTCACTTTATTAAATATATTATAATTAATTTAAAAACCTATGTTATTTATAATTTTGGATCACATCCAGGTTATCTTATCACTTCTGCATCGCTTCTGGGGTTTTGTTGATCTGGCTATGGGTTGAATTAGTTCCAAGTTGGCTTATGATCACGCTTGTTATATTGATGTAATCTATCATATAACTAGCATTTTTAAAATATTATATGAATTTCAATACAACCAGCATTATAAAAGTTATACTAACTTCAAATTCAGAGATAATGATGTGGTCAAAATGATATCTAAAACTAAATACCTCTCTTATAAATGAAGCCTCAATTTTTAAATGAAATTTGAAATCAGATAGTGTTTTTCAGATTTCGATTTTACTCCGAGTTATCTTTTCAGTATTCTGTCACCTCTGTTGAGTGCAGTGAGGTTGTATCACGCTAAGTCAAGTAAGGGCGGGCACATATTAAACCAATTAACATAACTACGATCAAAGTCAATCCTAATACATTACAAGTTTATTGGCATTATGTTAATTTCTAACATAAGTATATCATTATGTTATAACTACAAATTTTCAAAAATTTTGGTCTAATTTTTAAAGATACTATATTTGCTACTAGCATCTTAAAGCTACAACACGTGTCGCCTACTAGAAATTACACGGATATCAGGTTATAGTTGAAGTAAACCTAAGCCATATGATTGAGTAAGCCTAAACAATAGTCAACCTGGATCAACCACTCAAACTTCGCTCAACTAGTAACCAATCCAGATAGCAAAACAAACTCTCGGTAGCGGTGAAAAATTACTAGAACATGGGTCTAAATTATCTTTCCGAAACAGCCCAATCGAAATATTTCAAAATATAGTTTAACTACTATAATTATTAGTGTAAAAGGAATTATTTGGTGTTGTGCACAGTTAAAAAAGGAACAAGTTGGTTTTCATTTATAACGAAAATAGTGAATGCGAGGGGCTTCGTTAGAATTCTAGATAAGTGTTTTTTTTTAAAGAACGATGGCAAAAACGATGGGAACTCTCCAAATAGGATCTCTATTGGAATATGAATCCTAGTTGGAGTCCTGTGACTCCTGCCACATAACCGATTTCGATAACAAACAGCGACAATTACACTTAAAAATAAATCGCATGAAAGGCTAAATAACAGTTCATTAGCAATTCTGTTTTTTATACAAACACATTTATGTACTGACGTATATTTCATGGCGTGCTAATTATATAGATGTGTAGTCTGTTGTACGCCAACAGCTTAATAACAACCTAACAACGGTCTTCATCGGTCCAAATTTTTATGAACAGGTGTGTTATCATTTGTGTGCTATTGTGTACGGATTTTCATATAAATGTATACTATGAAATATCCTCGGAATTAAAGTTTCTGTCCAACAACGGCTTGTAAAGGTTCATAAAGGTCAATTTTTTTGAACAGTTTTGTGTGCCATTTTTGTATCAGCAGTGTGATGTCTGTATAACATGCGTACAATATAATTTGTACGTATCTCAAATCTTAAAATGGGTGTAGAATGACTGTTATTTATTAAAAATATACATTTTTGGTTTTTCCATAATCACTGAGCTTTGTCAACACGGGTCCGAAAGGGCGGAAGATTAGGGCTTCCACTGCCTAGGATGACAGGGAGGGCAGCAGCACCCACAGGGCGGGGCTGCCCCTGAGAAGCTTCCATGCCAGCTTTGCTCCACCTTCTTCACTCCCCAACCCCCTTTCCCCCCCTCCGAGCAAGACCTTCCACTAGAAGAAAACAGTCTGTACGCTACCTTCTAGTTTGTAGCAAATTCTAATAAAGCTAGAAGAAAACTTGTAGCAAATTGAAAATCTGTAGCGAACTATTTGTAGCCACTGCCCTTGTAGCCAATCTTTTTGTGCTACAACAATGCTCGTGGCCAATAAATAGTTTGTAGTGGATTTACATTAAACTAACTTATATGAAAAAGAAACGTTGGCTGCAAGAAACTTTGTAGCCAATGACGCATCCACGCTAACTCACATTAAACTATCAGTCATACAAGCTCATCCTAGGCAACGTAATAACTACCAATGCATATAAAAACCAAACTGTTAGCCACAGGGAAGTCTCGCTTTCACAGGTATCTGAAATTTTCTTCCGTGCATGATATAAATTTCAGTAACATTGCTCAATGTATAAACAATGTATTCTTCTCAACTTTGAGATGAGTCAAGTACAACATGTATAATCATGTTTGACAATCTAACAAATTGGGAAGTTATGCAAAACAAATTAAAATTACATCCGAGGGGCATCATTCATGGATCTCCTTAATCCAAACCTCCCTTAACAAACACTTGGTGCAAGAATACACGACACAATACCACTCCCTAGTATAAGATGCTTCTTTTTATTGATTTGCAACTTTGATTAGGTCCTTCCACTTCATAGTTTGGAACATAACTTGACTGATCAAGTAGGACTAGCAAACATGTTAATCATTCTTGACCTAAAACACAAATAACATCAAAAATTAACAATATATATCAAAATGAACAATATATCAGCACATCTAGCAAACAAAATTAAATGAAATGGACAAAAAAATTTGCAGACATGTTATGTGAAAGATGGACATATTAACACCAAGTATTGGGACATACCAGATGTATTGTAATACGAACAAGTTTGTGTCCTCTATGTTTACATGGAGATGGAAGTATTTGCATCCTAAAGAGATTCCTTCGCACAAACAACACATCAACCATCCAGCAGCAAAACATACGAGGACAAATACAATCAAACACAGCAATAATGATTCAATGAACTTGAAGATGCAGTCTATACAATTCTACTAATATTGTTAGCACAATCAAGCATGCAAACATTAATTTTACATTCAATAGTAAGAAAAAGTGTCATTTAAGTTGATTATGAATAAAAATAAGTTATGCAAGAATGCAAAGTAAACATAAATCTGAATTTCAACTTGTAGAAAAAGTTTGACTAGAGGAGCAATAGTTTTAACAAGAAGTTGGGTTTAGTTGTGTGTTGACGATCTTCTCCATGTGTCTAGGCTGTGTCCCAACAAAATCAACTGTGACCAGCTAATTTTCTCTCGATTATCAGGCGTATCTCTTAAATGAGAGACCGTTGTGTATCTCAATAACCCTAAAGTCCAAGTCCCAAGCAGAGTCCCAAAAAATGTGCCATATATTCCTTTTATGACGTGAAGCATAGACCCCACCTTTGCTAGAGCCAATAGCGTCAATGGAGCACGAAAACTGACTGCCTTCCACATTTTGATACGCCAGACAAATGATCACAGCTAAGCCTCATTCCATTCCACGACCCCACTCGTCCTTCGATTTTAGCTTGAACAACATCCATGTGCATGTGAGCCGCCAAAACCCTCTATCCCCAACTGCCAATTCCATGTTCCTCGACCTAAAGACCTCCCCCTAAAACCAGGTGTCACCTGCCCATACCCATGAGCCACCTATGTCTGACACAATTGAGTCCATGTGCCTCCACCCAAACACCTTCCCCCTCCCCAGAGCACAACATAGGTGTCACCTACCCAACACCCAAAAACAATCCATGTCCAACACTGCCTCCCTTGAGTCCATCTTGTGCATCCTCCATCCAAAATTTCCCTTATATCCTACATGTCTGCCTCTGTGTAGCACGCAAACACCGGTTTGAAGTCCCAACCAACTGACTCTGCCATGCTTCCCCATATGTAATCTTGATACCACCCAACCCGTCGGCACCCCTCCATATCCTACTACTATTGCCTACAGCCACTCAACACCATAATAGCCTACCTCGCGGCCTACTACCCACACCCTAAACCCCCATCGCCAACACACCCTAGTCCAAAATTGCCAACACATCCCTACCAAAACACACATCCCTTATGCTACCCCACATCCGTCTTTCATCATCCCCTCAACCCAAAACACCCATGTTCCCTACACCCAACAACCGCGATCCAAGCTTACCTTCTTTACATCCCAGCCAATGGCCTGCCAACTTCCCTACCAGCCCAGCTGGTACCTACTTAATTCCTCCACCTCTCTATCAATATGATGTCCCCCATTCAACACTCTATTTCTAGTCAGCAAGAAGCGTCTCAACAACTAGGATGGCCCTAAGAAAACCCCCTATTTCTGACTGATGGGGTTCTTGATCTTGATCTGCATTGCTAATCGTTTTCATGCATTTATGTTAAGTGTCAAGGACGCATCTACGTGTCATGCATTTATGTTAAGTAGGGCTGGCAAAACCTGACCCGACCCGCTCGACCCGACTAAAGCGGGTTCGGGTCTTGATTTTTTCGACCCGACCCGAAATGACCCAAACCCGAAAAACCCAAAATTATTTGCGGGTCGGGTCCGGGTTTGCAATTCTCGACCCGCAAAACCCGCTCGACCCGAAATTATATCTTCGTATGTGTATATATTTTTTCATGTTCTAGCCATATAAATTTTTAACACATACAAACATAAATTTGTGATAGTCTATATAAGTCTTTGCTTGCAAAACAATAATTAATTAGCAAATTCTGCAGCAATTTCAGGTCTAGCGAGTTTGAATTTTCGGGTTTTTCGGGTTTCTATTTTCGGGTTTACATTTTCGGGTTTTTTGGGTTTGCATATTATATAATATTTTCGGGTCCATCGGGTTCATCGGGTCAGACCCGTAAATATGAATTTCGGGTTCGGGTCAAGCAGGTATGACCCGTAATTATTTTTGGGTCGGGTTCGGGTCGAGTATATTTGATCTGACCCAAATTGACCCGAAATAGGACCAGCTCAACCCGAACCCGATTGCCAGCCCTAATGTTAAGTGCCAAGGACGCATCTACACGTCCAAAAAATTGTTGTCTCTAGCACCCCATCCATGCCTTCAGCTTTCTTCAAAACATCCCTAACAATTGTGGCAAACTGGTCGTAGTCCCCTGTTGCCCAAGTACCTGATTTAGACAAGTTCTCACATCTTGACACCCTTAACTTCAAACCCAGAGACCCTTGCAACCAAAAACCCCATCATTAATCACACCTTGCTCCTAACTCCATGTAACCAACCATCTCTCCTTTTGTATCCTAATTACTCACGAAAACCTCCCCCTCAATGTGGTAGCTCATTGCACCAAGCACCACATCGTGATACCCCACATATACTTGCCCCAACCCACCGGACAACCCAAACCTATCATGCTTTAGTAATTTTATGAAGGAAGTAATGATACAAAGAACAAGATCTCAAAGCCAAGTAATAGCTATAGGGAAGGAAGTAATGATACAAAGAACAAGATCTCAAAGCCAAGTAATAGCTATAGGGAAGGGCCCATCTATGCAACTCTAGTGAAAAAATGATATGAGTGGGGTAAAACCCCTTACGTGTAGGTTTTTGTTATTACTTTGATAGATAGGAGGCAGACACCCTTCCCTATAAATAGTATAAGGGAGAGGCATATAAACACTTAGACAAACCCTAATGGGCCAACTGACAATTGGGATCATGTTACAATTAGGGTTGGCAATTTTCGACCCGACAGGACCCGAAAATGTGCATTTTATTCCAAACCTAATTTCATTCATTTGTGAACATTTCTGGTTGTATGAGACCCGAATAAGCTAGACTCGACCCGAAATGACCCGAAATTAATTTTTTTGTAGATTTCATTTTAACATTCAATTTGAGACTTTAGAACATATGACCCGAAATTGACCCGAAATCGACCCGATTGCCAGCCCTAGTTACAATTAAACTAAAGACAACTTAAGTAAATAGACACCCTAACACCCCCCCCTCAAGTTGGAGCTTGGGAGAATCCCAAGTCAGCTTGCAAACACACATACAAACAAACTTAACGTAACAAAAAAAATAATGAAGCCCATACCAGAATTTCTCCACATTGACATTACAATGAATCACTCAAGCACTCAAAGACTCCCCCTCAAGTAGATACTCCAAAGCGGCAGATATCTAGGCAAGCATAGAGGCTTCTTGATCATCATAATGGCATATGGAGCAGAATAAAGCATAGTGAATAGGCGAGGCTATCTGAATTGATGATTATATGGATGCTAATTGGGTTGGAGGCATGTAACGACCCCGCCTCCCAGTAACCCCCAATCAAGGGAGACCAAAAGGTCAGAGCCGCTATCCGAATAACTCAGGATCTATGGTTTAATATTTAATCAGAAATAACTATTAAATTCTACTATCTAAACTGAAAAGCTGGTATAAAATAAAACTTTTGCATACCTTTTCAAAATATAAACTGAAAAGCTGGTATAAAATAAAACTTTTGCATACCTTTTCAAAATAGGATCTAAGACTTCTATCCACAGTAGAAATTTAACTATCTAATCCTCCTTTGGATTTCTTAAATTCATCTTCACATATTATTGACGCTCAGCCAATGAGCGAACGCCACTTCACCTTCATTTACCCGGGTTGCAAGCCTATAATCAGAGCTGGAAGGACCCTTATGCCCTCAGCTTTGTGTGTCGACATTAGGGGCAATCATGGTTATCAGAACCTAATCGAACCGGACGGTTCGACCGGTTGAACCGGGAACCTCAACTGTTCGGTCCACCCACAGACCCAGAAATAGCCTTTGATCGTCATTAAACCGGCGAACCGGTCCAGTTACTGGCCAACCGGTCGAGTCTCTCACTTGACAATTTAATCGGCCACGTGATCTCACATGTTGCTCGAACCATTCTTTTATCACGACACCCCCGACATTGTTCGCTATCCCCGTCTCCCCCCAACTATCCAAAGCCCTAGCCCCCTACTGGAGATGTGGTCAGAGGAGTCCTCGAGGCCGCCCCGCCGTGCCATGATGCTCAGACATCGCCGCAAGGAGTCCAGCTGTCGCCGGATGCGCCGTCGCTGTTGGAAGATGTGCATCAAGCTATTGCAGCTCTCTCTGATGCCGACTCTTACAACTAGTATACGATCTGCTGAAGCTACTGCCTGCCGTCACCGGGTTAGAATCTCCTCTCCCTCTTCCTTCTCGTCTCCCTTTTCCACTTCCTCTACTCATCTTCTTTAACACTGTCCTCCCCCCTCTCCTTCTATATACTACTACCAATATACCCCTTCCCTCTTCCTCGTCTCCCTCTTCCTCTTTTCTCTTCCTCATTTTCTTCTTCATCTTCCTCTATTCTTCTTGAATAGTGTGTCCCCTCTACCTCCCCTTACTGACCTGCTAGCTCTATTCTTGTCTAGCTGTAGGTGGCTGAACTTGACAGCTACTGATTTGCCAAGAAAGGTTCTCTTCGGCCTTCGTATATTGCTGTGCTAAATTGATTTCATCTTGTGCTACAAGCTCTTCTCCTCTTTGTTCGTAGATGTAGGTGAGGTTTCTGTAATTTATAATTCCACTCCCATTAATTGATTCCTAGATGATTAGGACTCCTATTTACTGATGCATTGTTTACATGATTGCATATTGTTCATGAATTTAGAATGTGGTACTTCTCGATTTCACAGTTGGTTATTACATGTCGTAACCAGTGCAACATGCTTGTTATTTCCATTCATAATTTATTAATTACATCAATATAATAATTTGTTGTGGTTGCTTGATAGTTGATATTGCTATGTGCCTACGTGTGTTTGTGTTAATTTTCAAGAGAGGGGTTCTGATTAATATACAATGGATTAGAGTGATCAAGAGAGGGGTTCTGATTAAAATGGAGGCATAATTAGCTTTAGGGTCTCATTAATATAGAATGGATTAGAGTGATCAAGAGAGGGGTTCTGATTACATCAAGGGTTAGAATTGTCCCATTTCGAACATTGAGTTTTGAAAAGGTAAATGCCATATATACACAAACTTTAGTAAAAGGCACTTCAAAACAAGACAAAATATATGATCAGCTAGATTCATAAAAGGATTGGGATGAAAACATAAGATCGTGGTTAAGTATATAATGGAAGTTAGAAGAAGAAAAAAAATAGAATTGGTTGTACCTGGCAAATAAGGTCAATCCAACATTTGGTCTTCAGCAGTCTTCAAGCTACATGAGAAATTGATCTAATTAGAAGGGATAACCAACTTAGCTAAAAAAAGATACAAGGCCATCAAACCACATAAAATAAGGATTTAAAATTATTCTTAGGATTCATAAATCTACAAAGAACCTTTTTTGTTCTCCTTGCAAAAAGCAAAAAATGACAACCACCACAACAGGTAGCAAATAAAGAAAAACAATATTAAAGCCTTTTTGACCCAAGGGGTCCTATTTTTACCTGACCATTCCTTACTTGAACTGGTTAAGACCTACTTTGTCCTGACATAAGTTTATCTAATTCAGACATGATTGTAGATGTTTCTTTACCCTTACAATGAGTAAAGTGAAGACTGTGAGCTAAGGCGATTTCTTTGGCGTCCTACTCAAGAACAAACTTTGGTGTATTGAATTTAAATCATATACCTAAAAATCAAGAAAAAATTATGTTAAGAATATTTGTCTAGTGTCATGGACAACAAAATTGAGTATTTGGGGTACAATGAGATGTCAATAAGCAAGGACACATTTATGATAATAACAAAAGAGATGGTGAAAGTACAAAATTTATGTTTGAATTGAAAAATGTAATAGTTGGGTCTATGACCATTTCCTAAACTTCCTATATAAGAAATAGAACACACTTAAGAGTGATGTGGCAAACGGATGGGCGTTTAAGTGGTGATACCTTACATGCAAATTCCATGTTGGTCACTACCTCTACCATCCACGATGACCTCTAAATGATGAGGTAATGCGGAAAATAACAACCACCTAGTACCTTGAGTATGAGACAAAATCAAATCACATCGTTAAGAAAATGGCAAATAAAACATAAGCGAAAGGAGGATGGAGCATCATTTGAGAGGGAAATATGCACATCACAAAGCTTGTTCTAACTTTGATGTTTGAGACATCATTACCTAAAACTTATTAAGTAGGAAGTACAACAATCGATTTGATAGGTTAACTGCTAACACCAATACCATGAATTAGAAGTATTATTGAGATATGATACATAAAACCCTAACTATTCAATGCTAATCATTGATGTTACGCTTTGCTTCCTAAATTTAAGGGATTGTCCCAAAAAAGAAATGTGGTGAAGTAGAAAGGAGGGAAAGGAGGATAGGGGTTAGAAGAGTGATGAAACACAAGGAAGTGGGGTAAAGAGGGTTCAATGAGTAGTAAAAGAGAAAGGAGAGAAGGAAAAATATGGGATGGAAGATGAAAGTTAAGTACAAACAAAATCCAAAAGTCAAGGAGTAGGTGCGCAGTAAGAGTAGTAGCAACGACAAAGAGGGAGGAGGAATATCTAAGAAAGATGCTCAAAGAAAGACAAAATGAAGACATTACCAACAAGGGCATGAGATTCAACATCCAGATCCAGAATACTAAGATGTCCACTGTTTAAACTCTCCACGTGTACAACTAATCAGGTATATAAATTTAGCTAAGTGGGGAAGCTCTGGAAAGGTCCTATAGAACATCCAATTGGCCTACAAGAACATCCAATTGGCCTACAAACTGATGCTCTAGTGATAAGAAAGGGTTAAGGATATGACTATGCCATTCAAGCCAACTACAAATTTTAATATGAATGAAAATTTTCGCAAAGAAGGCAATTGTGCCCCCATTGTACAATCTTCTTCTCCCACTTACTATGGTAGCCACCCACTACTATCATCTAATCACAAATTGACCAGCAAGATTGCATTAGAACTTATTACTTCTAAATTATATATTAATTGAATGAGCATAATCATCATATGAAATTCCAGGCATGTCATCCTTTACACACATGTAATAAAAACATCAAAATATTATTTGTAGAACATGTAGCCTAAAATATTATATAGGACTCACCATCATTAAAATATCTAGATTACATGAAAAAATTAATAAATATATATTATGAAAACCATTTTGGATTGACTAAAAACAGATTGTGACAAATATAGTGCTAAGATGAAGCTTTGTAGTTGACTTTTCATATTTTACTCTATCATGTGGCTTGATCCAAAGTCTTAACATCCATGATCTAGATAATTTTTGTAAATGAAAGCAGTTATGGTTTTAACTATCCATTCAGACCAAAATAACATAGATTGTACATAGAAGTAGAGAATCAGGAGCTTAATTTTGTAAATCAGCCACATACAAGTCTAACACATCCTCATCAAAAGCAATAGTTGTTAATCAATCATAATTCACCTTCACGCTACGCTAAATGTGTTGTTTGTCATTTTAGCTATTAAGCACCAATGCATATTTATCAAAGCAATATTTAATGGAAGATATGTTAAGATTAAGATTGCTACCATCACAACATAAATTCCAATAGCAATAAAAATATACTCAAACATTAAGGCAGATTTCTTCCATAGATGGTAACTCAAGGTTTTATAGGGCAATCGCATACAAGCACATGTGCGTAAAATAAATAAGTGGAGCAGAAACCTGCTTTAGTTGAAAGGAAAAGTCACCAACGATGAAGACCAATAGATTGTGACATGGTGCTCTGCAGACTCGCTTGATTGTTGAGTGTCGTCCAACCATTGTTTTGTTGCTGGATGATCACCTCTGTTTGAGCAGTGGGCTTCGGCTGAGTGTCCTCTTTTTTAAGAAAATGGAGGGAAGTCGGACCGAGGGGATGGTAGCCTGCAGTTGGTAAGGGACAACAGGAGGCAAGATTGGACCAAAACAGAGTGGGGGTAGAGGAGGAGCCGGGACAGGGAATCGGACAGAGGGGGGAGAGCAGGGAACTGAAGGGGAGCCACCACGAATAGAGGTGACAAGGGAAGCGAGCTAGTTGAGAAGGGAGTAGACCGAGACTGTGAAGGGACTAACAGTTCATCGATCTGCAGATGATCCAGGCACCGTGGCCATGGCCGGTGTTGCCCGTCGGTCGCTGGAAATGAAGGGAAGGGGCGAGCTGAGGAAGAGGATGGAGGCGGTAGAGAGAGAGCGGTTTCTAGATTGGCTAATGATCCGGCAACGGGGCCAAGCGTGGCAGTGACTGTCGATCACTGGAGGTGAAGAGTGAGAAGGGAGCGAGACGAGGGGGAGTTGATGGGGGCGGTAGAGGGGGCGAGCAGCTCCTCGATTGGCTGGTGATCAGAGCCCCAAGCCCACGCTCGACGTTGTCGGTCGGTCCCTGGAGGCTGATCGTCTAGTCCTGGTCGTCGATCGCCCCAGGTTCACGGCGACGCACGGCGACGCGAGGAGAGGGAGTCGGAGCCTAATCGCTCTACTTTGTCGCGCACTTGTAAATGTGTGGCGGCTGCCCTAAAATTGGAAGAAACAGGGAGGGGTAAATTTCATTCTGGCGCGTTGGTTTTGGAAGCCCGCTCAATATAAACTGGTAGCCGATTCCTACCGATGGGCCGAGATTTTAAGCCCGTAGCAAACATCTTTTAAGGTTGGTAGCTGTTTGTGGGCCTTGTAGCCATAAACGGTTAGTGTTCTAGTGTTCATAGCAGACTTTAGGGCAGACTCAAGGAGGCGCAGACTGAATGGGCGCGGATGGGAGCCACAGAGAAGGCTTCGGAGTAGACAACGAGCGACGACGCCCACATCATCCCCATCACAACAACAGTGGAGGTGTTAGGAGGGGGACAATGGTCGGGCGCCGGCGGCGGCAGGGTTTGTTCACACAATCGTGGGGACACGATCCCAGAGTTCTCAGCGGGGGTAAGCGCACTAGAAAAGACGGCAAGCGGTAACGCCACATCATGTCCATCGTGGAGGCTCCGGGAGGTTCCAGTGAGATTGGGGGTTCGCCCTTCGTCTTCCTGGTCGAAGACCACATCATCCCTATCACGACGGGTGTTGCGGTGGCCGGCGGGATGCTTGGACGTGGGGGCATGGGATGCCCGGCGAGGAGAGGCTCAGTTACGGCAAGCGGAGTACTGCAGGTGTCAGATGGGAGCCGGGCTCCCCCTGTGATTCAGGCTGCTCCAACCGAAAAGCAGGTCACCAGTGCTTCTAGACCACCACTGAGGTGGGTGCATCCCCACATGGCTTTTATGTCCCAAAGGATGATACATCATACATGCCTCCGCTGTCTGTGGCATGGGCATTGACAACACCAATGCTCAGCCTTCAGGGTCTATTTTAATTGCAGGTCAGTGGGGCCCCTGACGAGTATATATATATATATATATATATATATAGGGTAGCGATCCAGTGAGAAACATCCTACGGTGAGAGCATGAGAGGCATTTGAATAACTACAAATTCGTAACTATTTTTTAAAATCCAACCGTATAGATGGAAAAAGCATCATCTCATTTACCTTCTCGCAAAAAATCATTGTAATCAGACATTGTTTACATGTCCATATGTACAATATATACTTTTTACATCCAACGGTCAGCCTGAAATTCAATACAAAGCGTCGAAAAATATTTAGTTGTTGTGAATGATCTACAAATTGGATGGTGATAAAATTTTATAGGAAGGTAGATATTAGGGTATACTTGTAATCTGTACGGTTGGATTATGAAAAATTGATCTATGTGGATAGTTATTCAAATGCCTCTCATGCTCTCACCAGATATGTTTCTCACTTGATCATTACCCTATATATATATATATATATATATATATATATATATATATATATATATATATATATATATATATATATATATATATATTAAAACTACTCTCACTTCCCAGCGGGCAAACACAAAAAAGATTACAAAGTCGGAATATACCTATTGTATACCCATTAGTATACCCGGTCATAACTCAACATAAAACAAAGCTATACTTCACTCAAAATGTATATCTGTACAAATTTAAACTATTCTATTCGGGATTGCATCTAACGCTTCGTTGATATGTCACGCCGAGACTGTCTAAGCGGCAGAAGTGATTCGTCAGCTGTGGTAATTCGTTGGCCGAGATGCTCCCATATCCCATTCAACCATCGAGGTCGCAGCCTTGTTCGCTTCTGGTGTGATATACGTGCAGCAAATATTGTTAGCGCGCATGAATTCCCTGATCTGGGCAATCTCCTTTCTCCATTTCCATGGTATACAGGCACGTTCTGTCACGACATCCTTAATAACCATATCATCTGTTTCAAAAACGTGTGGCATGTTAGTGAGGTTGATCCTACATAGATTGCATGCGTAGGAAAAACTCTTGATTCCTGCTTCTAGGCCTTTCTCTCGTCCCATTCCAGCAGCGAAGGCCATTAGGACTTGTCCTGAGGTATCCCTTATAAGTCCCCCCACAACTGCTTGCTGTCCATGGTAGGATGGCGGGGAGGCGACATGCCCTCATCTTTGGTGTCCCCAAGCATATGTGCTTTTGCTACATGCCTACAACATGGGCATTGCGTCAATGCTCATCCCCGAAGATCTGCTTCTGCTACAGGTCCTCAGGTTACTTGGCACGTGCTTGCCAGGCTAGGCATCAAGCTGGGAGGATTCGGCGGTCCGAAGATGATGGTGACGAGTCTCCATCTCAAAGCCTATTGTGGAAGACAAAGATGGGGCGGCCAACGGTGAGGTCGACACAATGGATGATCATACTTCTAGATGGGTGCATGATTCAGGCGATGCATATAAACGTTTACCGCGATGATGCATTAGGCTATGTTTGGCACGTGGTGACAAAATACGCGGTGATGATGACAGTGACATTATTAAAAATTGTTGTTTGGTAACACCTGCATGGTTAGTGAAAGGGATGAAAAATATTTAAAAAATATTGTTTGTTAAATGGTTACGGTGATGGGAATAGAGAACTATTTTTATAGAAAACATCCCATACACATATAAATTCTATTTATTAAACACCTTATACATGAACGTTTCTTATAGCATGAATAACACATACAAAGAGATAGCGATATAGACTTAGTCAGCATACACGTTTATCTAAGAACAAGTCACTACTCACTTGGTTAGAAACTAATTTGATGGGAAACTTTTTCTTGGAGGAAAATATATTTGGCGGAAAATTTTGTCTTGTAAGAAAAAAGGTTTAACGGAAAACTTTTTCTTGGAGGAAAAAATGTGTGGCAGGAAATATTATCTTGGAAGAAAAAGGTGTTACGGAAAAAAATTTCTTGGAGGAAAAAAAGATTTGACAAGAAACGTCATCTTTGAGAAAAAAGGTGTTTTGGAAAATAATATGTGACAAGATAGTTTTTTCAGAGGAAAAAAGGATTTGATGGAGCAGGAAAAAAGATTTAGTGAGAAACTTTATCTTGAGGGAAAAATGGTGTGGCGGGAAACGTTGTCTTGGAGGAAAAGAGACATCTTGGAGGAAAAAGGTGTGGCGGAAAACTTTTTCTTGGAGAGAAAAAGATTTGACGGAAAACTTTATCTTGTAAGAAAAAAGATTTAGTGAAAATTTTTATTTAGAGGGAAAAATGTGTGGCGGGAAACGTTGCCCTAGAGGGAAAAAAGGTGTCTTGGAGGGAAAAAAATGTGTATTGGAGAAAAAAGGTGTGACGGAAAATTCAATCTTGGAGAGAGAAAACTCATCTTGGAGAGAAACGTTGTGGTGAGAAGTTTTCTATTAGAAGGAAGATTTTTAACGATAAATAAATATTTTTAATTTTTAATGGATACATTAACAAATTAAAAAATAATCAAAACATTTTTTGTCTTAGAAAATGATATATAAATAATATTTATAGAAAAATAAGTTTTGGTGGGAAGTCAAAATTTGTTGGTGGGAAAAAGATATTGGAGGAAAACATGTGGCATAGGGAGGGAAGGAAAAATATAGTAGAATTTTTCTTTGTACATATGTCCATATATGAATAGAGACTTAAAAAGAACTTTTTTCACCATCATTCACCATGTTTTTCCATGGGGACAAAAATAGGTCAAAATTCACCATGAATTCACCATGGAAAAGTTCCTATCACTATCACCATGCATACCAAATAACATTTTTCTTTCACCATCATTCCCTATCACCATGATTCATCATATACCAAACACATCCTTTGGGGATTCTGTGGGTCTCGTCTGGGTGGTGCAATCCCAAGCGCTCTGCATCATTATAGTGATTGGAGCTTGAGTTTTCATCAAACGAGGCTATGGAAAAATACTCTGCTGGTGATGCTAATGCAGGGATGTCGAGGATGAAGACGACCATGATAGTTTCTTTATCAATGTCGGGGGCAGGAAGAGGTGAGGATGAAATCGATGGGAAGTTGGTTTAGGGGTGTCTTTGGGTTTGAGAGCTCAGATTGGTTGCATGTTGATGATGATTGGGTGTGATACCGAAGAGTGTGTGAAGGTGAGGGCCACATTATATTTTCGGTGGTGTGGGTGGTCTGATGTAAACTTTCTCTGATTATATCATTTGCACTGCTTGAGGGAAAGGATGAATAAGATGAACCTTAATTTAATTAAGAAAAGTTATATGATTCCAAAAAGACTGATAATTTGGGAATCAACATACACACCACGACATTATATATGTGATTCATCTGGACGTCGAATTCATCATCCATCAATCTAAGATTAGAAGTTGCAAGGAGTATCCCTAATCTTGCTATACATCCAGATGTGGGACGAGATCCTCCGACATGCAAAATGTGACAACATGACATTGTTTATCAATAATGGGATCTAGAGAGGGGGTGAATAGACCTAAAAACACTTAAGAAAATCTCATTGGACCTTCAAGTTATATCCCAAGATAATGTTGTATGTATGAATTTTGAGTGCAATTAAACATACATAGCAAGGGAGAGAGAGATTGAACAAGCACAAGTAACATAAGCTATGTATAGTGGTTCCAAACTCCAAACTAGGAGATGTACATCAACTACGTAGAGAGGTCATTCTCTAGGATTTTCAACCATGTATCACTCCTTATATTCCATCATAAGAGTTATAACGTAAGACCTTCCTGCTCAAGGACAAGGATACCTAACATTCCCTTTGAGGACAAGGGAGCCAATAACCTTACAAAGGACTTACTGTTGGTATGCATGCCCTGAGAGCCAATCATGGGATGATTGATGGGATACATTAAGATTGATTTGATAAACATCAAAGGAAAGCTTCCAATTCTTTCTGGTTCAGTCATATGAGATAATGATAGAACATATTGAATGTCTAGAGAATGACAATACTCAATGACGTATGCCTTCAGTTTAAGGACCTAAACGATGATATCATATGGATGCTAAGAGTTTGTAAATTCTTATAATGTCCCTAGTCGGATGTCATTGTGGAAGGTAGATAGACAACAATGACACACAAGACTAGATTGTGGTGTTGGTTGATGACAAAATCTCATTAGTCATGATTTAGAGATATCAAACCAAACACATAGGTACTTGTTAGAGAACAAGTATACCAGACAAACCCACCGTGAGTTTGACATATGGAACCATTGACATGGTAGTCACAAATAATTCTTACAGTGATGGTGGTGAGTGTGATTCTTTGACCTGAAATCACTACACTCAACACATGTCGTTGGGCACACTTTGACATCATCAAATGCAGTCCTAAAATATGGGTTGTTATAAAGGTGATGATTGGGTGGCTTTGACACATGGGGCTTTTGAGGGGTAAGTGATAGATATGGGATTTGTCCCTCCTGAGGGAGTTTGATATCCATGGCCACTTGATGAGTAGGATTGAGATAGTTGTGCACGCATGTGTGAATCAATATGTGATATTGATGTCATACATATCTCCTCCAATATGCTCTGAGATCAAGAAAGTGAATGAACATTGACAGGATGATTGTTCCATGCCTCGAGTTCATTCGGGATATCAGTGACAAAGGAATTATACGTTCACTATAACACCATTCACGGATTGTAGGATTGAAAGTTGTTTTACAACTTTCTATTTCACTTGGGTAGCACTAATGTGTAACTAGGCACCGCTCTTTGCTAGTGAAGTCATAAGTGTTATGGATTTTCACTGCCAACGTGAAATGGACCTATAGGGTCATACACATAGGATTTAACCTGGAAGAGGAGTTTATCCACAAATGATGTTTAGATTGATTACTAAAGGAGTTTAGTAGTTCAATTAAACACTCAATCAATTGATAGCTCAATATCATAGTGTTCAAGGTGTTGGACCAGTTGATTAGAGTATCAGATTGATTGAAACTGCAATTGACTTATTTGCACAGTTTGCTACTCCAATCGATCGGGTCATGGGGATGAACCGATTGACTCAGGTTGTTGAACTGATCGACTCATCCAGTGAGATGATCGGCTCGTGTGTCACCAAACGATCAACTCAATCGTTGAACCGATTGGTTTGTGTGACCAACTGAGATTGTTTGGAAAATAAGAATACTATTTTGCAAATATATTTGTTTCACTTGTACAAATTGGATTTGGACAAGGACTAATATTTGATTAGTTGGAAACGAATATGAAAATTCAATTTGAGTTGGATCAGGACCGTGAACTGATCAGTTCAGGGCACCAACCGATCGATTGAGAGCCCCAAACGATCGGCTAAGGTCCCAATTGATCGGCTCAGGGGCCGAAATGACCGGTTCAGTTAGTGAAACGATCGGTTCAGCTGCTGCAATATGTCAGATTTGTGGAAAATCTCAAACCCTTCTACTCCTGCTTTAATCTCGCATTGCCCAGGATAGAGAACCATGTCCCATGACCCTCCTATATATAGGGGTATTGGGGGCTTCTCTAACAACACAACTCAGAACACCAGTTGCTCTGTAAAGTTGTCGTTCTCTCTGGTTGTGGTAATTGAGAGAGCCTGAGCAAGTCCTACCCGATAAGGGAGGCACAACAAGGGAAAGACAACTGTAGAAAAGAGACTGGTGGTAGGAGAGTGTGTCAGTGACTAGTACGCTAACAGAAGGGTGTGACTCCTTCTGATTCTTTGTGGGACAAGGAGATCAAAGTTCCAGGTGGTCCATGTAGACTACTTCAGAGATGGGAGACTTCTGCCGCTCGGAGGACAGTTGTCAATCTCGATAGTCCTAGTGAGACCAGGAGTTTTCAGTCCCAGATAGACCAGGAGCTGCATAGATACCGTCCAAGACCGGAGGTGAAGACCGTGCAAGCCATGAGGTATTGTCGCTGAGCAAGCCTCGGGATAAGGTATGATTCTACAAACCATCCTTTCCTATTATATAGACGTTGACACTATTCCTCGTTCTAGGTTTGGGGAGAGAAATTTTTTGTTTCCGCTTCCTTCTCTGTCTCCCCTAAAACCCAACAGTGGTATCAGAGCCATGTCAACTGCTCTATACTTTAGGATTATCGATACAATTGATTTTGATTTGTCACCTTTATTTATTGCATACGATGCAAATAAAATTGGCTTTATGCATGTCCAATCCTAAATCCACAAATCCCAGTATACATATATGATATGTAATATGAATGCACTCGATACAAGTCGCCCTTAAATGAGTTTTATGGTGGATGTATAGTGTGGTTATGTCCAATAAACCTTATATCTATGTGTGCTTGGTTGTATATGGTTGCTTGCATCTCAGTCTGCACAACGATTCTCTATCTCTCATTCCTGATGTAACTCGAGATAACTCGAGATTTCTTTCCTACCTTTTCTCCCCCCGAATGTAACTTGGGGTTTCCATTTTTACAATGTAAATAGGATAGAATTTTATTTCTTGTTATGTCGAAGAACGGCGGACATCCTGACAGATGTTGAGACGATCGATTCAAGGAGTGAACCGATTAGTTGACGTTCCAGATGATCGATTCAAGGGGTGAGTCGATCGGTTGATGACCAGTTTGAGGAGCAAGACGAGCAGGTGGCAACCATGAGGAGATGCACGGCGACTAGGCGAATCGATCGGTTGGAGGAGCCAATCGATCGGCTGGTGGCACCCAGACGACCGGGCCAGAGCAAGCAAGTCATTCATGTGATGAGTTGATATACTCGAACGGCTATAGCACATAGTTCATCTTGTAATGGTTGCATGTGATGTAGACCTAGATGATCGTGATTCCTCTTGGCTCGAGGAATCACATTAGGATGGCAATAATCATTGCTTTTATCATTTCACATATTTTCTGCGGGATATAGCATGTATATGATACATACTATATATTGTGGTGATTGGATATGTATATGTACCTATAAAAACCAAATCCCTCATCTAAATATTAAGTCTTATATGCCTTCCAAATGTGACACATGTGAAAAACTTGATCGGCCAAGTGTGGGCACGCCCTAGCGTGGTGCACCGTCTATCTTGTGGAAGCGTGAAGGATGGATATGTGGGTCTGCCCTAGCAGGGTGCATGTCCATCGTGTTGGATTTGGGTCAGACTTAACTGGTGATTCTTAGAGTGTCTAAGCCCAGAGGCACAGGATGTTCATGGTAAGGTGTTGCGCATGTTCATTCATCAAGAGTTGCATATGATGCAATTGGAAAAAGTTGCCTACCTGAAAGATCTAAGTTGTGGGTGATAGCCCTAGCTGGTCCATTACTTAGAGGATTTCAGGATCTTGCCCACTAGAAGGTTGTACGCTGCAATCTTCCAAATTGATGGTGAGGGCTATCAATTTGAACTAAAATAGTGGGAGTGATAATTAATTAAAGGCCTAATTATATCTTTAATTTTTTTAAATCAATCAAATAAGTCAAAATTGAGTTTTGGACTAAAATTGCATATTTTCCTTTTTGTAGTAAAAATGGCAAAAAACAACAATCACTTCTCTTTGTGATCGGTCCTTGAAAAGGACAAGCTGAATGGGACTAATTTACATGACTGGTTTAGGACATTGAGAATTGTTCTCACTCAAGAGTGTAAGATCTATGTCCTAGATACTCCAATTCTAGAGGAACCTACTCCTACCGCACCAAAGGCAGAAAGGGATGCTTACAAGAAGCATTCTGATGATGCCATTGATGCAAAGTGCTTGATGTTGTGCTCCATGAACCACGAGTTGCAGAGACAACATGAGAACATGGGTGTCATTGAGATGATTTACCATCTCACGAAGATGTATGAAGATCAAGCATGACAAGAGAGATATGATGTCTCCAGGGCGCTATTTAAGTGCGTCATGACATAAGGAGATCCAGTTGGTCCTCACACACTCAAGATGATTGGGTATGTGGAGAACCTGACAAGACTGGGATTTCCCCTGAGCCAAGAGTTGGCTAATGACGTTATACTACAATCTTTGCCAGAATCCTACAGTCAATTTGTGATGAACTACAACATGAACAACTTTGACAGGCCACTATCAGAGTTGTTGGGCATGTTGAGGATAGCTGGGGCACAACCACTATCAGAGTTGTTGGGCATGTTGAGGATAGCTGAGGCACAACCACTATCAGAGTTGTTGGGCATGTTGAGGATAGCTGAGGCACAGATGAAGAAGGGCAAGCCTAAGTCCATGATGGTGATTAGCAGTAAGAAAGGCAAGTCCAAGCGCAAGGGCAAAGGCAAGGCTAAGAAAGGTTCTGATGCTAGCCAACAACCCAAGTCATCTTCAACTCTCAAGGCCAAGGGAGGTGTGACCAAGAAAAGAATTTGCCACCATTGTCAAAAGGCAATACATTGGAAAAGGAATTGTCCACTCTATCTGGAAGAACAAAAGAAGAAGGAGGCGACAGATGTCTCCACCTAAAGGTGTCATGAAATAAACTGGTAACATTTTTGCGGTATATGATACCAAGATATAAAGTGTAAAGCACTCAATAAATGGGGCAAGTGTTGCCGCCATAGATAGGAGTACTTTAGTTTATTTTCATCCTTAAAGGCATGTAATACAGTTATGAACTGCTATTTCATATTTTCCATTAGATAGAAACATTTTATTTTTGCATATTGTATGACAATGATAGAAATTAATAAAGTTGATGTTTCAATTTCAAAGATATGATCTTTGTGGCAATGCCTTGTTTATCTTGTGATACTTGGTATGCATAAGATAAAATGATACCTAAAAGTTATAGATGACTCAAACAATAAAATTAGCATAAATCATGAGAAATTCATTTCTAGTTTCCATATGATGGATAAATCTAGACTCTTTTGGTTACAGAACCAGTAAGAGACATGAATCTCTTGTACATGATTAATCAATCTTCACTGATGGTAGTGGGAGAATGATTATCCTATTAGGTATAATACATGTGATGTATTTATATACCTATTAGAGCAAATGCTAAATACTTCAAATGGTGTTTAGAGAAATACAAATGTGAATATCTTGAAGTGTTCAAGAATATCATAGATGAAGTATGAATTTGGTAAAGTGTTAATTCTTGATGAGATCAATGAATGAAATACTTGGACCAAATGTTTGAGAACCTGATGAGTGATTATGATAGTGTATCATAGTGAGCTCATGATTAAGGCATGATTGATGTCTAAATCAAGAAGGAGTCATACTCTAAGGAGTTAGAGAATGATTATCAAATAACTGAGTTCTTCTTAAATAAAGAATACCCTACACTAATAAAGGATATTAAGAATCACAAGGTGTTGTGAGTTCTCAAATTCCTTGATAGATACACCTTGATTATCTATGTGATGAGTTGTTCATGTGATGAATCAACTATCTAGATGAGGAACCGAATTTTGAGTTATGGTTTATGACCATTACATTCTAAATGACTTCCATGTGAACCATAAGGTATGACCTTAATGGTAGCACCCATTGGATGAAATCCATAAGTGCAAATGAGTCTTAAGCGTTAAGACACATGGATAAAATTTTGAGAAGGATGATTGCAACTTAATAAATTAAGAGATTTAGTATACGAATATTGAAACCGCATTCCTATGAGGAATAAAACAAGGATGTGTATGTGACATAACCTATAAGGTTTATGAATCCATTGACGCAAATGAAGTCTATAAGTTACAATGGACTAATCAATGTGATTGATTAAATACAAGCAACTCAGAACTGGGATCTTTACTTTGATGATATTGTCAAAGGGTTTGACTGATATGTCAAAGATAAAGAAGGAATTTGTGATTTAGTTGGAGCATATTCACATTCCACATGTTGATGTGAAATGGAAATGTTCTAGAATGGAAATCCAAAGTGGAAATTATCTTTAAGGAAGATAGATATGTTTCCTGTGGGCTCTGATCTCCAAACCATGACATAAACACGATTAAAACTTAGTGGAAGCGAATCGGTAATCAGCGGAAGACAAAAATCACGGGAAGTTAAAACTTTTCGAGATAAGAACTTGTATCCATAAAAACTCCTTTCATAAAGAGAGGTAACTGTTTACATCTCAGGATAATTACTTCTTGAGTAATTATATACATCAAGATACAAAATCTCAAGATCACATAACACAAGACTCCAAGACCTGAGAGTACAGAGGACACATAGGACTGACTCTAACTACACCACATGGCAGGACAAATCTCCACCTGAGTTTACTGCTGCCCCTGGTGCTGCTGCTGCTGAGACTGATCACCTGTAGGCTGGTTCCTTCGTCTCCGACGTCCACCTAAAAAGTTGAAGCCTACGGGGTGAGACAATTATACATAATTGTCCCAGCGAGAGTTATAACTCTTCGCCAGAAGCTTTATTATAACATTAAAGATTATTGTAAACAGTAAAGCCTGCAAAGCATTCTATAACAGTTGCAGGTATAACAAGATCTCTACAATTTAGGAGATATGGAGAATATCAACATTATTGCAATGTAACATCAATCAACTAACTTGGAGTCATCTCTAACAAGTTATACTACATGGTTGATTATGTTTTACAAACAACATTATGCCCTGTGGAGATGAGGCTTACCACTCATACTCCAACTGATCGTTGAGAAGCCGCATCAGTATCATACATAGGTCATTAAGAGAGCCGGATTCTCATGACCTTCACCTTCCTCAGTCAGTAAGAGGATCACTTGTAGGACATCTCGTGTCTCTACTACTATAGCTCACCAGGGTAAACTGGTCCTTCGCTATTCTAGAGTCACAGTGGTGTTCTGTACTCTCTTCGTCATCAGGAGGTTTCATATTTACCTACCACTGATACGGATATCTATGCTTTCTTCGTCATCGGGAGGTTTCATGTTTACCTACCACTGATACGGTATGGAACTATAGTGAAGGATGGATGGATTCCACATCTACATCACTTTCCTACACTAGGATGTAAGGTTCTACACATCCATGTACCCCACATACTCAAAAGTATGTGCTCCAGGAGTTCCCTGAGGAAAACCTGTTTCACCATCATTTAATTTCTGACAATGATGGATCTATGATCAGGGCTCTACATTATACTTGATTAGTTAGGTACATTCAGTATTCTTTAACAGCATACATTGTTCTGCAAACAATAACAATAGCATAGCAGCTATAAAAGAAGAATACTAAATGTAACAGGCCTAACTCATATCAATCATCATTTCTCATTATCCTCATCACAAGTCATCTCTAAGGCATGACCTTGATGGTATTTATGGCTCTCATAGCCCAGTATCAGCATAGGATGCCACTGGCAAGGCATCAGATTACTTTACTTATTCATAAGGCTAACAACATGCCTTTAATGAATATAACATCAACATCCATACCTGGATATGATTACCTTCATATCAGAACCTACATGGTTAATACATCTGATAAAGGTAATGCAACAATAAGGAATGTACTTCCTACTCTTGTCATAAGAGTTAAATCTCTAATTCAAATCAAATAGAGTTTAATACTCAAAAGCATGCCATTACCCTTGAATTAGGGTTTACTATTCACATTACATGTCATCACCCTTGAATTAGGGTTTATTATTCACATCGAGGTGAATTAAACTCATAACATCATCATGTATGAGTAACATCTTCATTGATGCTCTTAGATTGGTTAAAGGTTCATCATTTATCATAATTAGGGTTTCTATGACCTCACACAGGTGGATCATACCCTAATTATACTCACTCATGTGCATTGGAGATGCTTTAGTTGAGTTTCTACTTAAAAAGGGTACTTTCTCTCTCTAGAAGTACTTTCTCTCTCTAGAAGTACTTTCTCTCTCGTCATAATGCTAGGTGATGTCAACATCACTCTAAAATAGGTTGGATTGAGTCATCATAGGCTAACATAGCCAAAGGCATCACCATTATGTGATTAGAGTTACTTTCTCTCTCTAGGGTACTTTCTCTCTCTAGAGTACTCTCTCTTTCATCATACTAATGGTTGATGATAACATTAGACTAGATCAATTTAGATAGAGTCATTATGACTAAAAGCATCATTCTCATGTAATTAGGGTTTGAATTGAGCAAGGTATAACTTAATTGACCCTTCAGGGGTATATTGGTAATTCACCCCATTGATCATCATCATGGTCAAAAACCTTAGTCAAATAACCCCTTACTATCCTAGATTATCGTTAGGGTTTGATTTGGGTAACATTGAACCATTTACATCATCAAATGATTGAATGAGGTCAACCTTGAATCACATTGATTAATTTCAAACATTAATCATTAATTGAATTGAGATCGGTTGAAAGTGTTGACCGTTTGCCCATTTTGACTTTCCAAGACCGCGAGCCTCCTTCTAGCTCCAAGTCCCTGAGCCCCCTTTTAGGGTTCAAGACCGCGAAGCCTCCCATTGGTTCAAGTTAATGTTGAGACCGCGAAGACCAATTTGAGTTGAGACCGCGAGGGTCATGAAGACCGTTTGCCCTTCTTTAACCTCAGGACCGCGAGGCCCTTCGCGGTCTTGAGACCGCGAGCCTCCTCTCGGTCTTGAGACCGTGAGCCCCCTCTCGGTCTTGAGACCGCGAGCCCTCTCACGGTCTTGAGACCGCGAGCCCTCTCACGGTCTTGAGACCGCGAGGCTCTCATGGTCTCAGCCGCTTGGTCCTTCAACAAGGCTCAAAGGTGCAACCACTAATGTCAAACGATGTTGAAGCCTTCAAAAGGTCCAATATATGTTGACCACTTATGGATTGGGTTAATCAAGATTATGCTTGACCAATTGGTCAACCAATTGACCCTCAATTGTTGACCAAGTAGGATTGAAATCGATTCAATTAGGGTCTATCAATGTTCACCTATCAACACTCAACAATGTGACTCAACACAAGGTTGAACCTTTCAATTGAGCTCCAATTGGGCCCAAACTTGGCCCAAACGGTCTTGAGGTCATGTGGGTGGACCCCACATGGTCTTTAGACCGTTTTCCCAAGATTTTATCAAAGTCTAAGGTGATTTGATAGGGGTTGAACCATGATTGACCCACAAAACAGAATTTTGATTAAATTGATACCTTATTTGCGATTGGGTCCTCAATTGGTCGAATTACTCAACCCTAGACCTTCAAACGGTCTTGGGTGATTGTCCTCTCGGTCTTGAGACCGTTTGGATGAGTTCCAAACGGTCTTGAGACCGTTTGCCCATCCAAATTTTGGATTCTAGTGCAGATTCATCAAGGTCTGACCCATTGAGTTGATGATTATATCAATATTTAATTGCAAAGTAATTTGGTGTAATTGTACCTTCAAATGGTCAACAAATCTTGACCCCAGACCTCCAAACGGTCTTGGTTGATTGCCCTCGCGGTCTTGAGACCGTTTGGTGACCCCCAAACGGTCTTGAGACCGTTTAGGTCAATCAACCCTAAAAACCCTAATTAGGTCACCATAATTTCAGTACTGATTTTATCTAGGGTTAGCCCTAGTATTCACCCTTCAACTCTTAGACCGTTTGGAATTAGACCATCAAACTTGGTGATTTGTTAATTAACATAATTTTGAACAGTAATCTCATACGGTCAATGCTTAGTCAACGACCTTACACGGTCTTGAGACCGTTTGCCCAAAAAGGAAATTTCAGACAGTTTGAAAATCAGCAATTAATTCATTTAAAGTTGTGACGTAAAAAGGTCATATCTCCCGATTCCTTTGGAGTTAGTCTCCCAAATTTTGAGGGTAATTAGCCTATATAATTAGGAACAGATTTCTTATACGGTCCACGCTCGGTCAACGGGGCCAAACGGTCTTGAGACCGTTTTCCCTGTCGCGGTCTCGAGACCGTTTTCTCACCTCGCGGTCTTGAGTCCGAGAGAGCAAACTGTTAGGACCGTTTAAGGAAAAGAAAAGCGGTGGGTTTTTCTTGGAAATCACGCCTTCATCTCCTAGCTCAAGAACAGTACGAATATCCCATGGGTTTGCTTGCAAAACAGCAGGGAAAAGTAGGGAAACACTAAGAGCTATCATCAAAACGCATATAAAGATGCACATAGTAAAGCATGGGTTTGGAGTTATAAAACCCGCCTAAAGCTTACTTCTTGAGCTCCAAGATTTCAAGCTCCAATCTCTAATGGCATCCTTGAGTTATTACAGGTTGGCCAAGGTGAAAACTCCAAGGAAGGATGAAAAGAGACGGCTAGAAAGGTAGGGTTTCAAGAGTTAGCCATGAAGATGACCTTGAATTCGAGTTTTAACCATGGAATTAGGCAAGAAGAGGGGTTTAAACCTACCTTGCACCCCTTGGTCGTCCTCCTTAGCTCCAAGGCAGTCCTTGGTCGTCTTTGGTGAAATGAAACAGTAAGGGAACGAAGGGTGAGTTCCCTTGCAACTAAGGGAAGGAGAGCTTATATACATGGGGTAGGATTTTCAACATTAGTTCATAAGTTTCCCTTAATTCCAACTAAGTCCTTCCTTTATTACTTGCTCGTCCCTTCCTCTTTATTCTAAGGACAAACCTTATCTTAAGTTATAGAAAAGAAGGCAAGGAATAACAATCTAATAATAAAGTTCATACTTAAAGGGATATTGCACATATACCCTGATTATTCAATCACAAAGCCTATTCCTTAACTTGATAACTCAATTGAGGTGAATTCCTCATCATTTCTTCTCTAAATGATGGCAAGAGTCTAAAAAGATACTTTAGATGACATTCTTTACGAATTGCATCCCTTTATTTGGGTAAATTGCATTTTACCCCAAATTAGGGTTTCAAACCATGGGATTGCTTCCACAGCTGCACCTTGGTGCTCTAGCTTGGGAAATCCCTCAAACTTTGCCAAAGAGATTCTCATGATGTCTCAACATCAGAGGAACATCTCATCATGTGCAAATTGCAAGATAACCCTTTTAACTGGGTAAATTGCACATAGGTCCCTGTATATCAAAACAATGCTACAACTTTAAATAAAAAGGAGCAAATACTGAAATATACGTTTCTGAGAAACTTAATTACATGCTCAGAGTTAATCACAAAGATTTAATTACATATTTAGGAAAAACACCTAGGGCTGACTCATAACCCAGGTCAGGGATGTTACAAATTATCCACCCCTTACAAGGATTTCGTCCCCGAAATCGATAAAACATACTAAGAGAAAAGAGCAGGATACTTCCTTCTCATCTCATCCTCTAACTCCCAAGTGGCTTCTTCAATACCACGATGGTTCCAGAGGACTTTCACAAGACTTATATCTTTCTTCTTTAACTTTTTAATTCGTTTATCAAGGATTGACACTGGTCCCTCCTCATAGGATATGTCATCATTCAATTCTACTTCCATAGGTTGTAGAACTGACTCGGTGTCTGGGTGACATTTCTTCAACATAGAAATGTGAAACACAGGATGTAACCTCTGTAATTCTGGGGGAAGCTCTAGTTTATATGCTACCTTTCCAATCTGTTCAATGATTGGATAAGGCCCCATATATCTAGGAGCTAACTTCCCCTTCCTTCCAAAACGAAGGACCCCTTTCCAAGGTGAGACCTTAAGATACACTTTGTCTCCAACCTGGAACTCTAAGGGTCTATGACGTTTGTCAGCATAAGATTTCTGCCTATCCTGAGCAGTCTTAATCTTATGTTGTAGAACTTTAATCTTTTCCGTGGTTTGCTGCACCAGGTCAGGACCTAACAACTGGTGCTCACCAGTCTCAAACCAACACAAGGGTGATCTACAACATCTACCATATAAGGCTTCATAAGGTGCCATATCAATACTATGCTGATAGCTATTATTATAGGCAAACTCTATCAAGCTTAGGTGTAGATCCCAACTTCCGGTGAACTGGAGAACACATACTCGCAACAGGTCTTCTAAGGTTTGTATGGTCCTTTCCGACTGTCCATCAGTCTGTGGATGAAAGGCCGTACTAAACTTTAGCTTAGTGCCTAAGGCACTGTGCAACTGTTCCCAAAAACGACTTGTAAACTGAGGACCTCTGTCTGAAACTATTGTGACAGGAACTCCGTGCAAACGCACTATCTCTTGAACATACAACTCTGATAACCTTTCAGCAGAATAGGTTGTTTTGACAGGTAAGAAATGTGCTGTCTTGGTCAACCTATCAACAATTACCCAAATGGAATCATGTCCTTTGCTTGTCCTGGGTAGGCCAACAACAAAGTCCATGGTCACATGGTCCCATTTCCACTGTGATATGGGTAAAGGTTGCATTGTTCCTGCAGGCTTCTGGTGTTCAGCTTTAACTTGCTGACACACAGGGCACCTCAGAACAAACTCTGCAACGTCCTTCTTCATCCCAGGCCACCAATACAGATCCTTCAAATTCCGATACATCTTGGTGCTCCCTGGATGCATAGAATACATGGAAGAATGGGCTTCTTCCAGGACTAACTTTCTCAAGTTGTCCACATCTGGTACTATCATTCTTCCATTATAACAAGCTACTTGATCTTTTGAGTCATGAAAACCATCTTGCTTCTCATTTCCATACTCAGATCTTATATGTTGAACTGCAGCATCACCTAGCTGTGCCTCTTTAATCTGCTCCCTTAGAGTAGGTTTAATATGCATCTCAGCTAACAAACCGGTTAACAATGACACCTTCAACTGTACATTGTCTTGTCTTAAAGAGATAAGCATATCTCTTCTAGAGCATCCTAAAGAGTTTAGTTGTGCTCTATTCATGGTTGATGTTGCTGATTTCCTACTCAAGGCATCTGCAACAACATTGGCCTTGCTTGGATGGTAATCAATCGTACAGTCGTAGTCCTTGATTAATTCCATCCAGCGACGTTGCCTCATGTTGAGCTCATGCTGAGAGAAGATATACTTAAGGTTTTTGTGGTCTGTGAAAATCTGGAATGTTTCTCCGTAGAGATAATGCCTCCAGATCTTCAAAGCATGAACCACAGCAGCTAACTCTAGATCGTGTGTTGGATAATTCTCCACAGCAGCTAACTCTAGATCTTCAAAGCATGAACCACAGCAGCAAAATACTTCAAGTCAGGCCACTTGCTAGAAACCAAGGTGGGCTGGGGACCAAGCTATTCATGGAGGAGTATTTGGGGAGGGCTTCAGCAATGCAAGCATGGGATGCTTTGGCAAGTCGGGAATGGGGACATTATCAACATCACGAGGGATAGGTGGATTCCAGGAGTTACGGGGCCGGTGGAGCGATACGTAGACGAGGAAGAGAGGTAGGACGGGGTAGTCAGCTCTTTGTTTAACGAACAGAACAGGTCTTGGAACATACATATCATCCACAAGAGCTTCCCCACTCATATTGCTACACGCATTCTGAACATTCCGCTGTACGGGAGTAGGGAGAGAGATCGGGTGATTTGGGAGCCGGATCCCCAAGGTCAGTTCTCAGTACGTTCGGCATACCAGTTCCTATGCATTAGCATAGACGGCGAAGGGGAGGTTGAAGAGCAAACATGGAGCAAACTTTGGAAGCGTCGTTGGCCTCCAAAACTCCTCCATTTTATCTGGAACACCTTTAGAGGTATCCTAACCACCAAGACAAGACTCAAGGGGAGACATATTATCGACGATGACACATGTCCAAGGTGTGGCAAGGAGAAGGAAACAAATCTACATGCACTCGACGAATGCGATAAGGCTCAGCAGATCTGGGCATACAGTGATTTCAACATTACCAGATGGACACATCCCGGCAACTCGATGCAAGCTCTATGCAAGGCAGTACTGCACCATACATTCGAAGAGGAGGTCGAACGGGGGATGGCCATGTTGTGGATCTCCTGGACAGCTCGCAACAAGCAGGTCTTCAGAGAGGAGGAGGTATTTATACCAAGCTTGGTTCAAAGCTTCATGAATTTGATCGGTGACTACAGAAGCTACTACAACGAGGCAAGGACGCAACAGAATAAGAAACCAGTAGAGCAATACATTAAATGGAGAAGGCCTCCGGAAGGTATAGTAAAACTGAACACGAACGTCGCATGGAAGAAATGTGAACAGGGAGGACTAGTAGCGGTGATAAGGGACCATAGAGGAAAGCTCAAGGCAACTTTACAACTAGTAAGGAAGGGCATTCATTCGACTTTCGTGGGGGAAGGCATGGCGATTCGTGAAGGAATATTGTTGTGTGCTGATTTGGGTTTCAAGTCTGTGATTGTTGAGGCAGACTGCAAGGAGATGATTAAGGCAATCAAGGAAGGTGGTATGGGAAGAAGACATGTTGTTACAACCCCAATTTTGCATATGTTTTCATAATTGAAATGTAAAGATTTTATGAAGTGGACTTAATTAAAAAGGTTGTATGCTTTGCTTCAAACAATGGATTACTGTGCAAATATCTTTTTATAGGAATTTCGTGATTCCTATTATTATATTAATCTATTATTGAATATAAAAGAAAAGAAAGGAGGAAAAGTCCAAATAATAGAAAAGGATACAAGATAATGAATATTAAGAAAAATAATTATGAGAAATACATGGAAATCTCTAGAAAGTGGCATTAATGGCCACAATTGAATAAATTTCATTTATATGTGATTTCTAATAAAAGAAATAGGAAAAGAGGAAAGGAAATGAAAGATAATGAGAAATCCTTGCAAAAGAATATCTTAATAAAGAAATTAGAAAGATAATGTGAAATAAAGGATGTAGATGCATCTAGAAGGGTAATAAATATCCTTAAAAAGGAATTTCGAAAATACTAGAATGTCTTGGGATCCAAGGAGTCCCAATGGAGAAGAAGAAGAGAAAATACAAATAATACAAAAATATGAGGATAATGTGCTACATAGTCAATGACTTTTTGGTATTATCAAAGAGAAATACTATGAAGTGAATTTTGTGGCCTTTTGGAATAAAAGCAAAGAGTTTATATAAAAGGGTATGTTCTTTCCTCGTTGGTATTGATATTAATTAATCTTGGAAAATTGAGTTTAGAAATAGTGGTAATACTCCTTGCCACTTTTGGATTACTTGAACCCAAAGGAAAACAAAAGAAGTAAGATGCGATCGGGAGTTATGCAGGCAGGGATGGTAGTCCAAATATGGACTCTTTTAGGTTTTCCCCTAGGAGGCATATCTATATATGTTGGCCGTGGGAAATCCTCATCACCAAAACCCTACGTCCAATGAACTAGTCGTAAGATCCCTCACAACTCCCATGACGATCGATGTATGGGTCTTTGAGAAGTTCACGACAGCACCCCAAGCTTCTCCACCCTCATGTCTTCTTCTAAAGAACACTGGTTTCATGGATGCGTCGACCCCTAGGCCAACCTAAGATGTGTAAGGCTACAGCCCCGCTCATGGACCTACCACCGCGAAGGAGGAGGATGTCTAGTTTGATGGGATGAATCTGAGGCGGAAGTGTAGATGGTCCTTCAACCCTCATCAGGGTCTGTTTCCACAACGGTGTGCGAGCGATGGAGGCTCGTCGGTCTAAGGATAGATGGCGAGGTGTTCCTATATCTGGCCACTGTCGTCTACCCAGTAGTTGGATGGCTACGGCAATGCGGTGAATATGTGGCCCATGGGCTGGTTTCCTCGGGAGGCTCGATGACCAGAACCGCGGTCTTAGGCGACCTTCCGTTGCAGGCTAGGAGGTGCGACTCCTTTGGGATGCTTGCGGTGAGGATGACAGTCGTTGTGCATCACCTGGGTGCGCCGCTCACGAAGATGGTGCTCGACACTACAAGTGCGGACACGTGAAGGGGATCTGCGAGGAGGTGACCTGCTGACATCCTTGGCCGTTGGAATGCACACCTGCGCTTTCTACGGCATCGGACGTGCTTCTCATGTCAGTGATGTGAGGAGGAAGGAGCCAAGAGTCAGCGTCCTTCGTGAATAGGTTTTGAGGTGTCGGGGATGACTGCCAGTGATAGGCGGCGAGGATGCTGGACCTCCTGCTCCGGCGGCAGCATCACGGGTTCCTCCTGTGTGAGCGAGGAAAGCATCGCGTGAAGAAGGCGGGCGGTTCAGCCCTGAACCAGACCTCCTCCGCCACGTTCTGTTGGTTCTCGACTCAAGTGGTGAACCGGGGGTTAAGACCAGACCGGCCACCAGCAAGGAAAAAGGAAAGTGAAGCAAGTTTGTTGACGTGTCAAGCCCGGATTGGCCCAAATAAGGTTCGTTTGCTAAAATCGTAACTAATTCTAGGAAACTCATATTAAAACAAGTCTTATATGAAAATTGATCCTCAGAATGAGAGGAACACAAAGAAATTATGTATGAAGCCTAATTCTGCTTGAAACTCAAAAAGTATAGGGTTTTACATCTTTTGATGCATTAATTGATAGAAAACCCCTAGAATGATGTAGAAACGAACATGATGAATCTTTTATATGTTTTGATCAATATTAACCTGTTGAAAACCCCTAGAATGATGTAGAAACGAACATGATGAATCTTTTATATGTTTTGATCAATCTTAACCTGTTGATTAATAATATAGAGTTTTCATCCATTTGGTATACAAAATTGGTAGTTTAGGGTTGTAATCCATAAATGAAGAATAATTCATATGGGAACCCTAATTGGGGTAAAAGAAGAGGAAAACCATGATATTTCGAATTAAGGAAGTAAATTACTAAATGATGATCCTAATACTGTTAAGAATATTAAAAGGAGAGAATTTAAAGGTTTTAAGTAGATTTGATGAATTAGGGTTCTTAATAACTAAGAATGGAGGCAAACCCCTAATTCCCAAGGAAACCCTAAAATTTGAATAGAAATCCTAAGGATGATGATGATATTGAATAAATATTAATAAAAGGAAATTGGTATATTTATTTCAGGATTATGTGCATGATTGGTTGCTTGGTTGGGATTTCTATGTTCTGATTAATTCTGTATCTGAATCTGCAATAAAGGTGTGTGGTTACGCTTATGAATAATCACTCTAGTTTCACGACGATTCCCGAAGTTTTAATCGGTTTCTTGAAAATAACCGTTGGATGTTTATTTATTTCATGCAACTATAAAGTGACTATGATTATCACTATAAATGTGTGTATATAATTGACTAGATCCGGGTCCACCTCTATTGCTTTGAAAAGGGAAAATAAAAAAGGGGTAATCCTAGAGCAAGGTCTAGGTTACCGAGAGTTAGAAACTGGGCTACCTACGTGTAGTGCCATGAGACTCATTAGCCTGCCATGAGTTAAGGAGTGGGCTACTTACGAGTAGTGCCATGTGACTCAACCCTAGAAATTGGTTCACTTATAGGTGGATCATGAGGGGTTTAATGGGGACAACACAAAGGATAGGGTACCCTGGGATCACGGAGTTATATTTAAAATGAAATCTTGTTTGTTAAATGATTAATTGAATGGTTACATGGTTATCATAGTTGCACGTTTATTGTTTCCCCCATATACCAGCTTTGGCTGACCGACATTTTGTTTGTCGGCGTTTTAGGTACAAGCCAAAAGGACAAATAGTAAATCATCATACTATGAAATACATGAAGTAAAATACAAGGAGGATTAGTTAGAGTAGAATCCTTAAGTGGATAAAAGTTTAGAGATCCAAGTTTTCAAAAAAAGGTATGCAAAAATTTATTTCTTATAGCTTTTCAGTATAGTATGTTAAATTTGATAATTATTCTTGGTTAATTGCCAAACCTTTGATCTGGGTTATTGGTTAACGGCTCTGACCTTTCGGTCTCCCTTAATTGGGGGTTATCGGGAGGTGGGGTCGTAACAATTGGTATCAAAGCGTAGGTTCCCCACTTAACCATTAATAATTATTAAATTTTACAAACTCCATAGAACCCAAGGGAGTTATTAGAGGATTATCCGAAAGACGGAGGTGTCTAGAAAAGGATCACGACCGGGGGCTAGCAATATTTTCCTCTGCACCGCTAGTCGGAATACGAGGACTCCCGGATCCATGTGACTGCCTGGCCAAAGTCTTAGGGTATGAATCAAAATAAGATACCTTTAGGACTTTCTCATCTTATTCATCCCTTCTCAACTCAAATTCTGATAAGGACCTAAAGGATTAGGGTTTTCTTTCTTCTCCTCACCCTCTTGAGGTATGGTTAATAAGGTTTAAGGAATCCTCCACCAAATTAATGAAAAGCATGTAAATAAGATGTCATGGACATAAGCTTAATAGATTAAGTGCAAATTAAAGAATAGATACATGCTTAGGTCGTATGACATAAGTTTTTATGTCCTCAGAAGAGACTTGAGGCTAGACCTTCTTGTTAGGAGGATAAGTTAGTCTTGGAGATAGAGATCTCCATTGCTAGTAGAGACCTGGCGCATCCTCTGAGGACGATGTTAGCCCTAACCCTAAGTGAAGGTTAGAGAGAGATGAGTTAGACCATGTGTTTGAAAGGACATGCCTTTGGGATTCCATATGATCCATGGGTGACCTAGCACCTTTGGCAACCCAACCCTGGGAAGGGTCGTGCATGTTAGGGTAAAGGATAGCTCCTTAGATGATGATGTTAGTGAAGGACCTTAGAAACCCTATGGGCTTGTGCAAGTAGGGTATAGATGGCACCTAGGGCACGTCATAGTGCTGACAGTAGGATGAACCCTGGATAAGGAATCATGATGGAGCATAAAGGGTTATGGATGGTCTTGAGCAAACATAAGTGAACATAGGCTTCATCCAGATAAGGGCATGCTTTCGAGGTTGATCCTACATGAAGAGAGGACCTCTAATGGTGAGGTTGGTTATAGGGTGAGCTCTAGAGAGAGAGCAGGAAACCCAGCAAGAAGGTTGGAATCCTAGACTTTGAGATATGAGGAGAAGTCAAAAGTTGAGGATGATGCGACCTAAGTGAATAATAGCAGTTGCCTCATGCATAATTCCTAGAGGCTGATGATATCTTGGTTGTCTTAGAGGAACCAAAACTTAGAGAGAGGATGATTCTGCTTATACCTTTGTACCTATGGTATAGATGAGAAGAAGAGTTCCATAAACCCTGGGGAGGAATAGTAATAGGCTATGAGGCCTTGCACCTGGTGGTTTGTCCTTGAGGAGGACTCGACCTTAAAGTGTTGATTGAGGAGAAGGATGACAGGAACCTAGGGTTTGTGGTTAAGAGTTTGAGCATGCAGTTGGACACCCAAAGTGAACCTAGGGTTCCTGACCTAAGAGGGGAAGTGGTATACCTAATGCTCATGATGAGAATTAAGTTGCTATAGTTTCGATCATGGTACGCCTCATGTATAAAGGAAAAGGGAAGCCTTAAGTTTAAGGTATGTTTGACGAACCCCTCACAACTAGGTTGATGATAAAGGAAAGTATGATCTTGATCCAACATCGAGGAAAGAGGATAAGTATGACCTAGCATGGTACAGTAGGTGATCTGCTTATGCCTTAATAGCTTGCTAGGGTTGAGTAGGCTCATGTGGATGTAAACCCTAGACCTAAGAGCTTTTGTGACCATGGTGTCAATAGATAGTTTTTCCTCCCATCTTGGGAGAGGGGCCCCTTTGGTAGGGTGTATATCAGTTTTGTTGGTTTAAGGTAACCTGAAGAGGTCTCACAGGATCTTGAGAAGCTAAGTGAAAAGTACATGGTATGAGAATGAACCTATAGACCCATAGATATCCATCTCTAAGTGCATACAGATGTGTTACTATGGAGGTAACCGGTAAGGGGCTTGACCAAGGTAGACAGGTCACCATGACCCCTATGAAAGGATGGATGTCAGCCCATGTATACAAAGAGAGATGATGAATGCTTGGGTGAGGTTCTAAGTTGGACATGTACTATAAATGGAGAATCCTAAGTCTATCCTAGGGTCAGGTAGGGATAAGACCGATGAAAGTAGGAGTTGCCTAATTCCCCAGTTGCACATGACCATAGGGTCGGGAGGTAACAGCTATCATTGTCTGAGGGCCATGGGTTAGGAGATTGATCACCTTCATGAACTCATGGGACCCAAAAGGTAGATGAGTAGGGCACTCTCTTGATGCATGAGGGAAGAGGGATGACCCCAAAAGTGCCAGCACCCTATAGACCTAGAGGAGATGACCAAGGATTGTGAGGTGACCCAAGTAGGTTCGAAACCAGTTTTCCATTGAGGTAACTTGGATATCAAGATGATTGTAATATAGAAGCATAAACAACATGTTTCAACTTAAGATTTAAAGGTGTACTGACAAGGTGGGATGTACCATCTCTACTCTTGGAACAGGAAGAACTCTGTATTTGGACTGCAGCCAAATGCTTATTTCCTCTTGTTATGGGAGTGAGAGATAGGACAGTACGCATGCCATACACCAAGGATAAAAGATGATGTGAGTTGGAACGTTGTTGTGAGGCATGAGGATAGAGAGGATAGCATGACCTGGTAAAGTGAATGATACATGGATGGTTTGCAAACACTAAAGAGAAATAAGGTAGTCATCTTATAAGGATGTTTTTTTAGCATGAGCGATGAGTTATACCAGGTTGAATTCAAAAACTAAGAGGTGAGTCTTATAAGGTTGAGTTTGATCACCATGTTGATGAGATCAGAGAGTGTACTTGATGAATACAGACCTAGAGTTGAGATGAGATGATAAGTGGAATACATAGAGGTGTATGTTACCTAATACCTAAGGATGTGAAGTGGTAATGGATGTTCTGGTTGAGATGTAACTGACTAGTTTGGGTTGACCTTAAGTTTGGAAAGAAGATATGGTTGGCTAACACTGATGTAATGAGATCAGCTAAGGGTTGTTTGGTTAGCCAGTCTAGTCCTTGATGCAATGAAAGGATGGTGGTAGAACCTCAGATGAAGGTGATGAAACCCCGACTAGAGTGGTTTAGGGTTTCCGAGGAATCGATCTTGAGGAATCATGACATATAGGAAATCATGATTGAAGATCACCATACACTGTGGTTCTACCAAGATAGTAAATGGCAATAGCACTTTGGATGCTTAAGATGATGTTGCATGTGGTATATGGCCATGCAAGCCAGGAGGTAAAGGGTGAACCCCAGTAACCTAGTGTATCGATGTAGAGGACAAAAGAGTCCTTGAGAGGGAATGGGAGTTCATCACTATGGATGTTGTGATAGGTCTCCCCTAGACCAAGGAAGGTCGAGATGCAATATGGGTTATGGTAGATCGCCTTACCTAGATGACATGAGAAAGAAAGAGTTCTATCAAGGGATAGATCTGGTTGAACCCATGAGAGAGATGGTTCAACTAAACCATGAAGCGAGTCTAAAGGTTCTTGAGTTTGACCTAAAGGTTCCCTTCCAAAAGGTGGAAGTAGGTGCATGAAGGACTCGATGTTAGTATAGTTCATCATCCATAACTAATGGTTAGTATGATCCAGACTAAAGGGTCTGATGAGATCATATGTGCTCGTTCAGGGTGATGGCTAGAGATAGTTCTTTTCCTACGAAAGATGTAATGATGACCACCATAGCCAGTATTGGGATTTAAAGAAGATCTGTAAGGGAGGTTGTGTCGGTCACCACTTCAGTAAGGTGATGTTGGTGAAAAGACCGCAGTGTTTGAAGATGAAGTCGCTTTGATCATGCAATGGCTGAAAGGAGCCTAGAGACGACAAGAGTCGTGAGCGGATGCAAAATATTCTGACATGCAGTTCACTGTGGGAAATACGTGACATGAAAAATCTGACCCCTCTGAGCTACAGCTAAGGAAGCTAGGTCCCCGATACATGGGTCCATTTAAGATGGATTGGTGGAGAAGATTATGGTTGACTTTACCCCTCAGGATAAAGTAATGTGTGACGAGGTCCAGGTGTCCGATTTAGAGCACTATGTGAGGTACCCCGACCATGTGTTGAGCAATGAACCTAGTGAGCCCCAAGGGAGGCTGAAATGACCTGAGTCACCTGTGCAGTTTACAGACGCCAAGGTGAAAGAACTCAGAGAAAAGAATATGTGATGATAAAGGTTCTTTGGAAGCGCCATGGGTAGGGTAAATCCCCATAGGGGCCAATGATGGACATGGAAAAGTCTTATCCTTAATTGTTTGTTTGCTTGATGGAATTTTGAGGACAAAATTCTTATAAGAGGGGAAGGATGTTACAACCCAAATTTTGCATATGTTTTCATAATTGAAATGTAAATATTTTATGAAGTGGACTTAATTAAAAAGGTTGTATGATTTGCTTCAAACAATGGATTACTTTGCAAATATCTTTTTTATAGGAATTTCGTGATTCCTATTATTATATTAATCTATTATTGGATATAAAAGAAAAGAAAGGAGGAAAAGTCCAAATAATAGAAAAGGATACAAGATAATGAACTTAAGAAAAATAATTATGAGAAATACATGGAAATCTCTAGAAAGTGGCATTAATGGCCACAATTGAATAAATTTCATTTATATGTGATTTCTAATAGAAGAAATAGGAAAAGAGGAAAGGAAATGAAAGATAATGAGAAATCCTTGCAAAAGAATATCTTAATAAATAAATTAGAAAGATAATGTGAAATAAAGGATGTAGATGCATCTAGAAGGGTAATAACTATCCTTAAAAAGGAATTTCGAAAATACTAGAATGTCTTGGGATCTAAGGAGTCCCAATGGAGAAGAAGAAAGAGAAAATACAAATAATACAAAAATATGAGGATAATGTGCTACATAGTTAATGACTTTTTGGTATTATCAAAGAGAAATACTATTTGCTATAAGGAAGTGAATTTCGTGGCCTTTTGGAATAAAAGCAAAGAATTTATATAAAAGGGTATGTTCTTTCCTCGTTGGTATTGATATTCATTAATCTTGGAAAATTGAGTTTAGAAATAGTGGTAATACTCCTTGCCACTTTTGGATTACTTGAATCCAAAGGAAAACAAAAGAAGTAAGATGCGATCGGGAAATATGCAGGCAGGGATGGTAGTCCAAATATGGACTCTTTTAGGTTTTCCCCTAGGAGGCATATCTATATATGTTGGCCGTGGGAAATCCTCATCACCAAAACCCTACGTCCAATGAACTAGTCGTAAGATCCCTCGCAACTCCCATGACGATCGATGTATGGGTCTTTGAGAAGTTCACGACAGCACCCCAAGCTTCTCCACCCTCATGTCTTCTTTTCAAGAACACTGGTTTCATGGATGCGTCGACCCCTAGGCCAACCTAAGATGTATAAGGCTACAGCCCCGCTCATGGACCTACCACCACGAAGGAGGTGGATGTCTAGTTCGATGGGATGAATCTGAGGTGGAAGTGTAGATGGTCCTTCAACCCTCATCAGGGTCCGTTTCCACAACGGTGTGCGAGCGATGGAGGCTCGCCGGTCTGAGGATAGATGGCGAGGTGTTCCTGTATCTGGCCACTGCCATCTACCCAGCAGTTGGATGGCTGCGGCAAGGCGGTGAATATGTGGCCCATGGGATGGTTTCCTCGGGAGGCTCGATGACCAGAACTGCGGTCTTAGGCGACCTTCCGTTGCAGGCTAGGAGGTGTGACTCCTTTGGGATGCTTGCGGTGAGGATGACAGTCGTTTTGCATCACCTGGGTGCACCGCTCACGAAGATGGTGCTCGACACTACGAGTGCGGACACGTGAAGCGGATCAGCGAGGAGGCGACCTGCTGACATCCTTGGCCGTTGGAATGCACACCTGCGCTGTCTGCGGCGTCAGACGTGCTTCTCATGTCGGTGATGTGAGGAGGAAGGAGCCAAGAGTCGGCATCCTTCGTGAACAGGTTTTGAGGTGTCAGGGATGACTGCCAGTGATAGGCGGTGAGGATGCTGGACCTCCTGCTCCGGCGGCAGCATCACGGGTTCCTCCTGCGTGAGCGAGGAAAGCATCGCGTGAAGAAGAAGGCAGGCGGTTCAGCCCTGAACCAGACCTCCCCCGCCACGTTTTGTTGGTTCTCGACTCAAGTGGTGAACCGGGGGTTAAGACCAGACCGGCCACCAGCAAGGAAAAAGGAAAGTGAAGCAAGTTTGTTGACGTGTCAAGCCCGGATTGGCCCAAATAAGGTTAGATTGATAAAATCATAACTAATTCTAGGAAACTCAGATTAAAACAAGTCTTATATGAAAATTGATCCTCAGAATGAGAGGAACACAAAGAAATTATGTATGAAGCCTAATTCTGCTTGAAACTCAAAAAGTATAGGGTTTTACATCTTTTGATGCATTAATTGATAGAATACCCCTAGAATGATGTAGAAACGAACATGATGAATCTTTTATATGTTTTGATCAATCTTAACCTGTTGATTAATAATATAGAGTTTTCATCCGTTTGGTATACAAAATTGGTAGTTTAGGGTTGTAATCCATAAATGAAGAATAATTCATATGGGAACCCTAATTGGGGTAAAAGAAGAGGAAAACCATGATATTTCAGATTAAGGAAGTAAATTACTAAATGATGATCCTAAGACTGTTAAGAATATTAAAAGGAGAGAATTTAAAGGTTTTAAGTAGATTTGATGAATTAGGGTTCTTAATAACTAAGAATGGAGGCAAACCCCTAATTCCCAAGGAAACCCTAAAATTTGAATAGAAATCCTAAGGATGATGATGATATTGAATAAATATTAATAAAAGGAAATTGGTATATTTATTTCAGGATTCTGTGCATGATTGGTTGCTTGGTTGGGATTTCTATGTTTTGATTAATTCTGTATCTAAATCTGTAATACATGTATGTGATTACGCTTATGAATAATCACTCTAGTTTCACGACGATTCCCGAAGTTTTAATCGGTTTCTTGAAAATAACCGTTGGATGTTTATTTATTTCATGCAACTATAAAGTGACTATGATTATCACTATAAATGTGCGTATATAATTGACTAGATCCGGGTCCACCTCTATTGCTTTGAAAAGGGCAAATAAAAAAGGGGTAATCCTAGAGCAAGGTCTAGGTTACCGAGAGTTAGAAACTGGGCTACCTACGTGTAGTGCCATGAGACTCATTAGCCTGCCATGAGTTAAGGAGTGGGCTACTTACGAGTAGTGCCATGTGACTCAACCCTAGAAATTGGTTCACTTATAGGTGGATCATGAGGGGTTTAATGGGGACAACACAGAGGATAGGGTACCCTGGGATCACAAAGTTATATTTAAAACGAAATCTTGTTTGTTAAATGATTAATTGAATGGTTACGTGGTTATCATAGTTGCACATTTATTGTTTCCCCCACATACCAACTTTGGCTGACCGACGTTTTGTTTGTCGGCATTTTAGGTACAAGCCAAAAGGACAAACAGTAAATCGTCATACTGTGAAATACATGAAGTAAAATACAAGGAGGATTAGTTAGAGTAGAATCCTTAAGTGGATAAAAGTTTAGAGATCCAATTTTTCAAAAAAAGGTATGCAAAAATTTATTTCTTATAGCTTTTCAGTATAGTATGTTAAAATTTGATAATTATTCTTGATTAATTGTCGAACCTTTGATCCGGGTTATTGGTTAACGGCTCTGACCTTTCGGTCTCCCTTAATTGGGGGTTTTCGGGAGGTGGGGTCGTAACACATGTTGAACTCTTGATCAAGGACATATGCTGCTTATTGGAAAGTTTTGAAGCAGTGCACATCATTCATCTTCCCCACCATTGCAATAAAGTAGCTAATTTTCTGGCAAAACAGGCACATGAGGACGGCTGTAACAAGGTCAACTTGGGACCTTTTGATAGCAATATCCTTGTATTAGCCAATTCTGATCTGGAATAAAAGAGGACATTGATGTTTTGCTTTCAAAAAAAAAGGATCTATCATGTATGTAATCATCCCATTATCTTGCATGTATAGACATAGCAAGAACAACATGCATTTATCAACTTGTGTGTAGGACATGACAATATGATATGCCCATCTTGATAACTCGTATGTAGGACATGACGAGTGGATGTATGTATACTTCCAGTAAGGGTTACTAGAATACCATGAGAACTTAATAAGTACTTGAGAAGTACTAGTTCTATGGAAATAAGGAAGGGTTCACTGTAAAGAGTTACACTAATGTGAACTTCCAAAAGGACAGAAAAGTAATCGCAATATATAAATGGGATATATAAAAGTGAATTTTTTTATTATTGGAAACATTTCCAATAAAACTATTTCAAAAAGAAATGCCGAGTATCTATATGTTAGAGAATAGCAGTGGATACTATATGGATCTAGGAGTTCATAGAGATGAACTTATAGATATTCCGGTCATTGATGACAAGTAAGGAATGCTTGGTCATGCAATGTGGCTAAAGGCTAGCAAAGGAATACTACATTTGTATATTACGACAACTCCATCTCATACGTGAGACGTACATCGAAGAGATGAGAGACATGATGTTAATACTTACTTTGGCAAGATGTTGCCATAACTCACTATGTAAGCACTAGAGCACAGTAACATGTGGGACGTGTTTGAAGATCACTATGAATACGATTTAAGGGTGATTGGCTCGCAGTGCAAGTGGGAGTCTATTGGTATGTATGCCCTGAGAGCCAATCATGGGATGATTGGTGGGATACATTAAGATTGATTTGATAAACATCAAAGGCAAGCTTCCAACTCTTTCTGGTTCAGTCATATGAGATAATGATAGAACAGATTGAATGTCTAGAGAATGACAATACTCAATGACATATTCTTTCAGGTTAAGGACCTGAACGATGAGATCATACATATACTAAGAGTTTGTACATTCTTATTATGTCCCTAGTCAGATGTCACTGTGGAAGGTAGATAGACAACAATGACACACAAAACTAGATTGTGGTGTTGGTTGATGACAGAATCTCATTAGTCATGATATAGAGATATCAAACCAAACACATAGGTACTTGTTAGAGAACAAGTGTACCAGACAGACCCACCGTGAGTTTGACACATGGAACCATTGACATGGTGGCCATAGTCAGTTCTCACAGTAATGGTGGTGAGTGTGATTCTTTGACCTAAAATCACTACACTCAACACATGTCATTGGGCACACTTTGACATCATCAAATGCAGTCTTAAAACATGGGTTGTTATAAAGGTGATCATTGGGTGGCTTTGACACATGGGGCTTTTGAGGGGTGAGTGATAGATATGGGATTTGTCCCTCCTGAGGGAGTTTGATATCCATGGCCACTTGATGAGTAGGATTGAGATAGACGTGCATGCATGTGTGAATCAATATGTGATATTTATGTCATACATATCTCCTCCAATCTGCTCTGAGATCAAGAAAGTGAATGAACGTTGACAGGATGACTGTTCCATGCCTCGAGTTCATTCGGGATATCAGTGACAAAGGAATTATACATTCACTGTAATACCATTCACGGATTGTAGGATTGAAAGTTGTTCTCCAACTTTCTATTTCACTTGGGTAGCACTGATGTGTAACTAGGCACCGCTCTTTGCTTGTGAAGTCATAAGTGTTATGGATTTTCACTGTCAACGTGAAATGGACCTATAGGGTCACACGCATAGGATTTAACCTGGAAGAGGAGTTTATCCACAAATGATGTTTAGATTGATTACTAAAGGAGTTTAGTAGTTCAATTAAACACTCAATCAATTGATAGCTCAATATCATAGTGTTCAAGGTGTTGGACCAGTTGATTAGAGTATCAAATTGATTAAAATTGCAATTGACTGATTTGCACAATTTGTTGCTCCAACCGATCGGCTCATGGGGAAGAACCGATCGGCTTAGGTTGTTGAACCGATCGGCTTATTTAGTGAGACGATCGTCTCATGTGTCACCAAACGATCGGCTCAATCGTTGAACCGATCGGTTCGTGTGACCAACAAAGATCGTTTGGAAAATAAGAAGACTGTTTTGCAAATATATTTGTTTCACTGGTACAAATTCAATTTGGACAAGGACTAATATTTGATTAGTTGGAAATGAATATGGAAAGTCAATTTGAGTTGGATCAGGACCATGAATCGATCGGTTCAGGGCACCAACCGATCGGTTGAGAGCCCCAAACGATCGACTCAGGTCCCAACCGATCGGCTCAGGGGCCGAAACGATCGGTTCAGCTGCCGCAATATGTCAAATTTGTGGAAAATCTCAAACCTTTCTACTCCTGCTTTAATCCTGCATTGCCCGGGATAGAGAACCCTGTCCCATGACCCTCCTATATATAGGGGTATTGGGGGCTTCTCTAACAACACAACTCAGAACGCCAATTGCTCTGTAAAGTTGTCATTCTCTCTAGTTGTGGTAATCGAGAGAGCCCGAGCAAGTGCTACCCGATAAGGGAGGCACAACAAGGGAAAGACAACTACAAAAAAGTGATTGGTGGCAGGAGAGTCTGTCAGTGGCTAGTACACTGACAGAAGGGTTTGACTCCTTCCAATTCCTTGTGGGACAAGGAGATCGGAGTTCTAGGTGGTCTGTGTGGATGACTTCAGAGGTGGGAGACTTCTGCTACTCGGAGGACAGCTGTCAATCCCGACAGTCCCGATGAGACCTGGAGTTGTCAGTCCTGGATAAACCAGGAGCTGCACAGACACCGTCCAAGACCGGAGGTGAAGATCGCACAAGCCGTGAGGTATTGTCGCCGAGAAAGCCTCGGGACAAGGTATGATTCTACAAACCATCCTTTCCTATTGTATAGACATTGACGCGATTCCTCATTCTGGGTTTGGGGAGAGAAATTTTTTGTTTCCACTACCTTCTCTGTCTCCCCTAAAACCCAACACTTACCTATCTACAACATCCTCAATGATCCTTAATCCAAAACCCAAATTTGCAAATTTATGATTTTATCTAACAAATAGGATGTAATGTGACCTCTAAGTCCCAAATATAAGAAAATATTCTCCTAACCTCAAATTTTGACTCAACCAACTCATTAAAGAAAGGATAATTTCATGAATCTCACCATTTTATAATATATGCAATAAAATAGTGACCTATATGTGGTTGATGAACAAAACTTAATGAAAACCTAAATCTAATTGGATAGGGAGATTCTAGAGGTCCTAGTGATCTTGTGGTTAAAATTTGGAGTCAATGGGGCTTAATTTGACCCTTCAAATCAATTAGGGAAGTTAACATATGGTTTTAGTGGTACATTATTCAAATACTTGCTGATTTAACCTTAAGACCCACATTATTTCAATGTCACACTCGTGATTTACATCATTTAGGATATGATTTAAGTGTCATAGACTTCCTTTTGATTTCAAAATCTACCCGAGCCATTGGATTACTCATCGGACGACTCTAGACTCGTCTCCTACCCAAGGAATAAGGTTTCACCAAAACCAACGAAATTTTGCCCCAAAATATCGATTTCCATATAACCTGATACGAAACCATGCGACTGTGTCGATACCGTCGCATTTTGTGAAATAAAAATGCAATTTCGCCAAAGTTTCGATGGTTTCGCTAATTTCGCCAAATTTCGAGGGGTCCAGTGCAGTTTTTCCAACTTATCTATCGTAAGCAGCCGAAACCGGCAAAACCTGCCGGTTTTTGCAGCTGCTTTGTTGCTGCTGCTCTTCTTTGTGAAGAAAAGGGTGATTTTGATAGGGATTTGCCATTTGGAGCCAAAGATCGACTACATTAAGGTAAATACATATATTTTCTTCCATTTTCATTCATTTCCAACCTTCATTTCTCCTAATATCATGTATTTTGAACACATATTTCTCTATTTCACATAATTTCATATTTTACACTAAAATATTAGATCTACTCCATTATTCATCAAATTTGTGTGTTCTAAACATAGACCCACACATCTAAGCCATGGATCTATGTATTTCTTCAATAAATTTACACAAATAACTAATTTTTATATCTTTTTTAAATTATAAATACTAATAATAGTATATATAATATATATTCATCATAACTAGTTATTTCACTTAGCTTTAGTAGAAGAAGTTGTTACAAACACTAATATGAACACAAGGAAAATAATTTTTGTAAAAATAATATATTTTTTATATATACACTATTTAAAAATCCGAAAATTAAAAAAATCATAAAATATTCTTTTTTTTATAGAAATAAGATATTTTTGTATTGTTTAATATCTTATTATAGTAGTACTCCTAATCACTTACATATACGTATAAATTATTTGTTAAATATGCATTTATCAATTTAAAAATATATTTTCAGACCTAAAAATACAAATAAAAAATAATTTTAAACTTTTTCGTATTGATTAATATCCTATTATAGTAGTGTACCTAATCCATTACATATATGTATAAATGATTGATAAGTATGTGCATTTATCAATTAAAAAAATATTTTCAGACCTAAAAATACAAATAAAAAATAATTCATACCTAAAAATACAAAAAAATAATTCTAAACCTTTTTTCTTCCTTGTTAATTTCCTATTTCAGTAGTGTACCTAGTCAGTTACATATCTGTATGAATTTTTGCTTATGTCGTTATTGTTTTGATTGCTGATGCATTGCATATTCTATGTTGTTTTTTATTTATTTCAGTGTTGACAATGTCTTCTAATGGAAATTCGTCTGGGAATGAGGGTGCTAGGCAGAATGCACCCAAACCCAAGGAAGTAGATTTTGCTTGGAAACATTGTGCTCCTGTTCCCAGGGTCAAGGGAAAGGTGGTTTGTAACTTCTGCAAGAAGACAATTGGTGGAGGGGGCATCACCAGGTTTAAGCGTCATATTACTGGGGGAGACAAGAATGTTGCCTTATGCCAGAAGTGTCTGCAATCTATTAGGGATGATTTCAAAAAGATCATAGCATCCAAAAGGGAGAAGAAAGACAAATGTATTGTGGCCAAAAAATCTTACACCGATACTCTCTTCAATGTACAAGCCACTGGTTCATCTGCCGAGTTTTATGATGACATGGTGTATCCTCCAGGTTGTGGTGATACTGCTTACGGTCAACATATGTATAGGTGGGCATATAGAGAATCAAGAAGAAGTGAGTGGGAAAGGGAGGAAGCTGCAAGAATACTATGGAGGTATGGACCATCAAGAACCGGAGGAGGCAGTGCGATTGGACTAGGACTAGGTCGCGGTCAACATGTTCCTGTTGTTGATCTGGATGATGAAGATGATGTATTTGCTCAAACAAAAAAAGAAGAAAGGCACAGTTGATGTTCTGTTACGTTCTGCTAGTGCTAGATTGGAAAATATTGATGAACCAGGGGTTAGGAAGGTTGAACCTAGGCAAAAAACCCTTAAAGGCATGTTCAGTGGGGCAAAGGAGAAAGTGGGAAAGGTTGTAGGTAAATTCTTTTTTGCTCACGAAATCCCGGCACATGTTGCAATTGAACCCTATCTACAACATATGGTTGACATGATAGGGGAGTCTGGCAGGGGAACTAAGCCCCCCACAACTTATGAACTTATGCATAAATATCTTCAAGAGCTAGAACAGTGGGTTAAGGAGCTCATTGTCGTGGATCTACTATCTTTGATAGGAAACAAATTATAAACTTCCTTGCTCATTGTTGTGGATCTACTATCTTCCTTGATTCCGTTGATACTTATGGTGAGGTTAAAGAGTACTCATATTTATACAAGCTGATGAAGAAATACATGAAAGTTGTTGGGCCTGAGAATATTGTGCAAATTGTTACTGATAATGGATCAAATTTTAAGAAGGCTGGGGGAAAGATAATGAAGAAATCTCCTATGTACTGGACGTCGTGTGCTTCCCATTGTATGTATCTCATATTAAAAGATATGGGAAAACTTGAGTACATCAAATCTATGACCATTGATGCAAAATTGATTATAGATCTCATATTTATACAAGCTGATGAAGAAATACATGAAAGTTGTTGGGCCTGAGAATATTGTGCAAATTGTTACTGATAATGGATCAAATTTTAAGAAGGTTGGGGGAAAGATAATGAAGAAATCTCCTGTGTACTGGATGCCGTGTGCTGCCCATTGTATAGATCTCATATTAAAAGATATGGGAAAACTTGAGTACATCAAATTTGTGACCATTGATGCAAAATTGATTATAGGTTTCATATATAATCATTCTTTTCTATTGAATGCAATGAGACGGGAGGTAGTGGTTGATAATGGCTGTTGTGGCAAGTACGGAGGCGAGTGGGATGGCGAATGGGGGGGTGACGATGAGTGTGCCGTCGACCTCGGCCAATCCCCCAGACCCTGGCACCGTCAGAGTCAAAGGTACTACCAGTGTCTCTGTGGCCAAAGAAGCTAAGTCATGGTCTGATCTGTTCAAGGAGAGGAGGAATGGCGGCCCTATTTGCTTGAAGAAAACGAGCTTTGAAATGGAGGACGGGAAGCTAGTGTATTTGAAATCCATTACTGAAAGGAATTTGGCGAGATGGAACAAAGCTGCAGCGGGGTATGTCATTGGTCTGAAACCAAATTGGCCTACTCTCGCTTGTCACTTTGCTCAGATCTGGCAAGCTAAAGGTTCCATTGAGGTCAGGTCGCGTGGAAGGGGATATTTCATTGTGTTGTTCTCCAATGACGAAGATCTCTCTACAGCGATCGACGGGGGACCCTGGTTTGTTGTAGGAAAGCCGTTGATCATCAAGAGGTGGGAAAGAGGCAAACCTCTGGAAAAACTGAAACTAACTGAGGTTCCGATCTAGATCAAAGTCTTCAATCTGCCATTAGAGCTTTGGGATGCAGAAATGTTCAATAAGATAGGATCGTTCCTTGGAGCACCACTGCAACCGGACAGGTTCACCAATGAGTTCCTGCGACTGGAATATGCACGATTGCAGGTCATTATCCCTCTTGATTTCTCATTTCCAAAAGAGTTGCAGATAGTGAGCGACGATGGTCAATCTGATACAATAACATTTGAGTATGAATGGGAACCCAGTAGGTGTTTGATATGTGGTATGTATGGTAATGAATCTAACCTGTGTGACTCTACATTGGAGAAGAAGGATGTGGCATCCAAGAGGCAGCAAAATGGTGCGGCAACTAAGAAAGTCTGGATTCCTAAGCCTGTGTCTGATAATGGCATTAATGAAGAAGGGGAAGTCTTTGTAGATATTTTCGAAGCTATCTAGGAAGGTGGATTCACTTCTATTGAATAGGTTTCTGATATTATACTTCATGGGAAACAGCATGCGGTGAATATAGAGAATTCAGTGGTGATTTCTTCTATGCCTCATGATAAACAACGAATTGTAAACATGGGTGGTTCTAAGGCGAAAGAGGTTGCACTTAATTCAAGTTTATCTTATCCTTTATCCCAAGGTAACATCCAAAGAACTGGTATTGGAGTACCGATAGAAAGTGTGGTGACTGTTTCTATGATGACTCCTAGTACTTCGCCTGAAGGGGTATGGGAGATGAGAGGCAGGAAGTCTAAGTCCCCCCCACGAGTGGCACCCAAGTCAGTTGTGAACAGAGGTATTCCCTCATCTCTGAACAAATATTCTCTATTATCTAACTTTGAGGAGAAGGATGACACGGCCAGTGACCTTCCCCCCAATGGATAGTACGTTTACTGTTATTTCCTGGAATGTGAGGGGAGGTGCAAATAAAATAGCTCACATCCAGGCAGAGATTAGGAGGTATAAGGCTAATATTTTTGTTATTCTGGAATCTAGAATCAAGAAGAAGGATGTACAAATCTTTGTTAACTCTGTGTGGCAGGGTGTTTCTTATATCAATAATTCTGACTTTTACTCTTATACGAGGATTATCATTTTATGGATGGACGATGATATTGTGGTGGATAAAGTTCTAGCTAATGAACAGATTTTGCATTGTGCTGTTAAGAAAGGCTCTGTTTCTTTTGATATGTCAGCAGTTTATGGTGTTAATGATGATGGTGATAGGTCTCTTCTTTGGAATTCGTTAAGTACCATTTCTAAGATGAATCCTCATAAGTGGTGTGTTTTGGGTGACTTTAATGTTGTTAGGCTGGCTGGTGAAAGGATGGGAAAGCATCCTCCTTCTAGTAGAAGTATGAATGATTTCAATCTTACCATCAGTGATATTGGTTTAATTGAAGTTCCCTCTAAAGGTCAGTTCTTCACGTGGGACAGTCATAGCAAAAAGGGGAAGAGTACTCTTTCCATAATTGATCGCATATTCTGTGATGTTGATTTTCTGTCGAGTTTCCCTTATAACTGGGGTGAATTTATCTCTTCTATTGTTAGTGATCATAGACCTATTGCTCTGAGGTTTGATAGAGGGAAGAGGGGTGTTACTCCTTTTCATTTCATAAATTATTGGACTAATAATAGTTTTTATATAGGCATTGTTGAATCTGCTTGGAAGGAAACTATATGCACCGGAACTCCCATGTTTAGAGTTTATCAAAAGTTTCATGTTGTCACTACTGCTCTTAGAAGGTGGAATAGGGATTATGTAGGCAATTACATTTCTAATGCTAAAGAGTTAGAAGCTAAGGCTAAACTCTTGCAAGAAGCTGTTGATGCTGATCCCAGTAATGAAGACAAACATACCCAGCTTTATGTTCTCAGACAAGAGGATTTTCAAGCTTTGAGGGATGAAGAAAACTTTCTTAAACAAAAAAGTAGAATCATGTGGCTGAAGTTGGGGGACAGAAAATCAGCCTTCTTCTATGCCTCTATGAAATCAAGAAGACTTAGGAACAATATTAATGTTCTGGATTATCATTCTGGAGGGAAGATTTATGATGTTGATCAAATTAGAGATACTATCAAGGGTTTCTATGAAAATTTGTTTAATGGCACTTCTAGTGACAGGGTTCTCTGGGATTATGACTGGCACATCCCTATGATTTCTAAAGTTCAGTTTGATGAGCTGAGAAGAGTAGTCTCTAGAGAGGAAATTGTTGATGTTATGAAAAGTATGAAAGATGACAAGGCTCCTGGGCCTGATGGCTTTAATGTCATTTTCTTTAAATCTATTTGGGATATCATTGGAGATGACATTATTCGGGCCATTCAAAGTTTTTTCAGTTCTGGGAAATTGCTTAGAGAATGCAATAGTACCCTTATCACTCTTATTCCTAAAAAGCTTGGAGAAACTGATCTAAAGGATTTCAGACCGATATCTTTGTGCAACGTTATTTACAAGGCCATTATGAAGATTATAGCCAATAGAGTCAAATTCATTCTGCCTTCTATTATTGATCCTAATCAATTTGCTTTCATCCTTGGCAGAAGGATTGGTGATGCTATCTTGTTGGCTAATGATGTCTTGAGTATGTTTGGAGGTTCACAGAAGTTTATGTGTATCAAGGCTGACTTAGCTAAAGCCTATGATACTGTTAGATGAGATTATATTCTTTTTTTGATGGAAAAGATGGGGTTTCTGAGTTGCTGGCTCAATTGGGTGGATGAAAGCTTTAAATCTGCTTCCTACAGAGTCTTAGTGAATGGGTCCCCTACTGATTATTTTTATGCTTCTAATGGGGTTCTTCAAGGTGACCCCCTTGCTCCATTTCTCTTTGCTATTGCCATGCAGGGTCTTTCTTCTATCATCAATGCTGAAGTTAAGAAAGGCAATTTCAGTCCTATTGGGGTCTCAGAGGCTATTTCCATTTCCCATATTATTTTCGTTGATGATCTTTTGCTGTTCTCTAAAGCTGGTAACAGATATTCCCATTGTGTTAAGTCCATTCTGGAAACGTTTCATAAAGTCTCTGGTCTGAGGCTTAATAATGATAAAAGCCAAATATTCTTGAGTGGTCGAGCAACTGATGATAATATTGCTAATATTCTTGATATTATGGTATGTCCCCTTCCTGTTGGATACCTTGGGATGCCTCTTTTCACTGGTAGACTCACTAAATCTCTTTGTAATCCTATCATCGATAAAATTAAATGTAGACTTGACTCTTGGAAGGGTCGTCTTCTTTCCCAAGCTGGGAGGATTGAACTAGTGCTGTCTACTCTGTCCTCCTACAGTATTTTTTGGACAGCTGCATTTCCTTTACCTAAATCTGTGATCAACTTGATTAAGAAGGCTATGAGGGATTTCATCTGGAACGATCATGAGGATAAAAAGCATATTCATACTGTTTCTTGGAAGTTGATTTGAAGGCCGAAAAAAGAAGGAGGTCTTGGTGTTAGATCTATTGAAGATTGGTCTACTAGAGGATTACTTAAAAATCTCTGGGCGATTGTTGTCAAGAAGGATAATATGTGGATTAAATGGGTCCACGAAAGGTATATTAAAGATGGATCTCTTTGGTCTGTAAAGGCCAAAGCTGGCTCATCCTGGGTGTGGAAGAAGATGGTTGAGCAGAGGAATTCTCTTCTTAATCATGTCTGTCTTAAGCTTGGAAATGGGAAGTCCTTCCTGTTTTGGCTTGACCCGTGGGTTAATAATGGTGACATATTGATTGATTTGGTGGATCCTCAGTATGTTTTCTGGCTGGGCAGAGGTAAGTTCTGTAAAGTGGCTTCTTGTATTGATAATGGTAAATGGAGCTTGACGCATTTTAGAGGTGTTGCTGCTCTGTTGGATGTGTTGAATGAGCATCCTATTAATCAGAACTCTGAAGATGCTATTCTTTTCAAAGGTGGCTCTTCCTTCTCCATGAAAGACGGCTGGGCTATCTCGAGAACCAAATGGGAAGTGGTACCTTAGGGATCGTGGATCTGGTCGGATGGTATTCCAAGAAGGTGGTCTGTGTTTCTCTGGAAGTTGTTCTTGGGGAAGCTCATTACTACAGATTTCCTAAAGAGGATTGGCTTTCAGATTGCTTCCAGATGCTATTTCTGTGAGAAGAGTGAGGAAACTATCTGCCACATGTTTTTTGATTGTGAATATGCTCGTTGTTTATGGGGCTTATATTCTATAAAGATGAATGTTGTCATCAAAAATCAAAATGATTTACTGAACTTGAAGGGAGAATCGAAGTTTCTAGTGGTCTGCATTGCCTACATGTTGTGGTTGGAAAGGAATAGAAGTCTTTTTGAGGAGACTCGTATGGAGATTGATGGCCTCTGGAATGTTTGCTGCAGAGATAGTAGACTCCTACATCAATTTGTGTATAGATAGGCTTTCTTTTCATGTTGTATAGTTTTGGTTTTTTGTCTTTTTTCTTCTTGGTGGTTGTGCCTTACAATTTCCCTTTCCCCCCTCCTTCTGGTGGTTATACACTGTAACTACCCGCAATTTTCTTTAGTAAAGAGGCACCCCACCCTTATTGCACCAAAAAAAAGAATGCAATGAGACGCCCAGAATATTATGGAGGTGATCTAGTTAGAGTGGGGGTAACAAGATTTGCTACCAACTACTTGGCTCTAGATTCACTGAAGAACAAAAGAGATGGACTGAGGAGGTTATTTAATGGAGTAGAGTGGACCTCCATGAAGGAGCACAATACCCCACTTGGTCGACGAATTGAAGAACTAATGACTAATAGGGCTTTCTGGGACAAAGTTACCAAGGTACTTAAGGTAATGGCTCCTATAGTAAAAGTGTTGAGGTTAGTATATGGTGACAAGGCTGAAACCATGCCATGGTTATATGACGCAATGGAAATAATGGTGGAGAGTGTGAAAAAAGCCGCTCCAACATCCAATGCACAGTACCTGAGCATCATGAAAAAGAGATTCACTAATATGCTTTTGCATCCACTACACAAATTCGGTGAGCATCATTGTAATTGTATCATGTATATAATTATTTAACTGGTCTATGTTAAGAAATTAACATGTTTTGTATTATTTATTTACATCATATTATTTGAACCCAAGATACTGTTACTCGCGACAATTGGGTATGAAACCAAACTTGATGAATGCGGTTAGGGATGTGCTCAATAAGTTGCTACATCCATAGAAGAACAGATGCAGGTTTTGGATCAGGTATACAAATAGTTGTATAATTGTATTTCATGTTTATCTAATATCTATAACCTAACAACTATTAATGTGGTCTTTCATGTTTGTTGGCTTTTTTGTAGCTACGACAATTCTGTGAAGGCCTTGGATGCTTTGGCCACCCCAATGCAGTAGCCGATCGTGCAGAGGGTGATCCTTGTGAATGGTGGGTGTGGAATGGGAACGGTGCCCCTCAACTTAGAAAAATAGCCATACGCATTCTTTCACAGACAACTTCTGTAGGGGGGTGTGAAAGGAATTGGAGCACTTTTAATTTGATTCATTCAAAAAGAAGGAGCAGGTTGGGGGCTCTCAGGTTAAGGGATCTTGTGAATGTCCACTACAACATGTGTTTGAGAGCTAGAGCCATAAGAGAGGCCAACTACAAAGAAGTCCAATTTGCTGAAGTGTGTGATCCCATTGACACTGCATACATGTTCCATGAAGATAGATTTCGGGGCCTTTATGATAGTGATGATGAGGGTACCAGTACAATAGAAGATCCCTTGGAAGAATGGATGAATGAAATAGGCCATCCAGTTCTAGACAATATTTCTTCTGGCCGTCCAGATCCATATGTGGAGGAGCAATTTGAAGATGCTTCGGGTGTTGTACTTGAGGAAGAACGAAGAAATAGAAGCCCACCTGAAAGACTTGAGCTAGAGCCTGAGCATGTAGATCTTGATATGGAAATTGATAGAGCAGTACAAGATGAATTGGGTGGAGCATCTAGTGCTTCAAAATCTATAACTACTACATCATCTGGCTCCAAATCTAAGAGTGATGACAACGACGATGATGGTGGTAATGCAGGTGGTGGTCAACGTTCTCTAGAGTATCCTCCAACAGTTGATCCTTAGAATGATGATCGTCCATATATCACTAGGGATATTCCTATGAATCCACAGGAAAGAAATATCACAGTTGCTAAAAAACCCTTTCATAGGAAGAAAACTCGAGGTGGAAAAGACTACAGTGGTGCACCACCACGGCCACATGAGGATACATGCTATAGGCCTCCTACAGCTACAGCTATACCTACACCTATAGGATTCCAATCCTATCCTACTTCACAATACTATAATGATTCCACTTCTGATATTGCTGAATCCATGGGAAACATGAGCCTTTCTGATTCTCTATATCCTCAACAATCATTTGGTGATATGTTGTTTGGGCACCCACTAGCGTACTATGGGTATTCTGGATATCAAACTCAGCCACCACCACAACCAGAAGCAGAATTAGAGCATCATATTGGATATACATACAGTGCAAATGTCTCGGGCCCATAAGGAACATATCAGTACAACAGTAGTGTATTTTCTGATGATGGGGGGCAATCATGGAGCGGTGGTATCTCAGTTATTCCTATTGCTCAAGTCCCAATGCATGCTAGTTTTCCTCAAGCTCGTCAACCTCCATATGAAAGCAGGAGTCAATATCTTAGAGATCTAGAAGATCACTTTCTAAGGTTTGGGATGATGCAGTTCGTTTCTGGTGATGTGCACGAGGAACATGTGATTTCATACAACACACTTTATAGAATGTACATGACATGGGAGCAATATGTCAACCATATCAACACAATACAGTATGCTGAACAACCAACTCAACCAGCACGACACTCAACATACAACTGATTGGAGTTGGTAAGTTACTATATTATTCATATGTTGTAAGTTTTATATTATTGGAGAAGTGTGTGTACTTATGTTTATGGATTGTGCTAGTAAAATTGCATAACTTAATTCCTATATTTTGTCATCGAAATCCTTCATCGAAATCCTCAAGAAATAGGACAGTTCCCTTACATCCCACATGAAGGACCCCCCAACCTACCCCCCACATAAAATTTTATTGCATAAAACGATACATTTAGGTGTAGAGATGACGCCTATAAAATTTCATAAATTAATTCATTCATTTTGGCGTCAAAACGAGCATAGTTGCATTTATCGAAATTTTTGTCGAAATTTCCATAAATTTCGGTTTCCATGCTGTCGAAACGGTATCGAAATCGGATACCTTATTCCTTGCTTCTACCCTAAGTAGGAGACTAAGAAAAGGCTGGTCAGTCTGTGTTTCCTTCACCGGCCCGACTCTCTCACCACAGAGCTCGGTTTCTAGATTTTTCTTCACCAAAGACATCATTCCCTCCACACGAACCCAACGACCCTAGATTTGAGGGGACTTTTTGCCCTATCCAAGAAACACCCTTCTAGGGATGGACTCCTCTCCTGACCTCGGGTTACATATGATTATTTTATCCATCAAACCTATAAATAATGGACTAGGAATGACTTTTGAATGGCAAAACATCATCCTTTCCTTCCAATTTCTTCTCTCGTGTCCCGAGGCGCCCTGATAAACTCGATCTACATCTTCAGTGAACACCCCGCTAGCCCTAGTTCCTCCACAACCTCCAATCAAATTGGCAAGCAGGTAAGCATATATATACATTTAGCTTCCCTTTTACATGGTTTTTGTGCCATGTTGCACTGTGAGTCACTGTATCCTATAGCTATCTTTAATGTGCTTGCCGTCATTTTATAGTCACGATGACTCAATAGCCATCCAGGCATAGCGAGGCAAAGATTGAGATCGTCGATACACTGTGAGTGTTTTTTCATTCTTTGATTGCTCTTTGTGCTTTGGATTTTATGGTCTCTTATCCTCAAATATCCTTCCCTTGTTCTGGTTTCTCCATTGACCTGTTCCAGGGTGCAAGGGCCCTTTTCATGCCCGCGGTCGAGGTCTTGGCTTGACCGGTGCCCAACGAACTAGATGGCATGGTTCGTGCCTTCTATGACTTGCTAGCATCTGTTGTTAAGCATCTTGGTGGGAAGTATGGGTGTTTCTTGCTCGCTCCTGATGCAAAGAAGGAACAAGCCTGGTTGGAAAAGGACCATTGTGCCCATCCTATCTTAATCGAACCATCAATGGCAATAGGGCAATATCGAGTTTTCATGACTTTGTTTTATCTGTCTGCTAAATCATTGGGCGAGCCCCCTTTTTCTTCCGAGGGATGTGGATTGGTCCATATCAGGGTGTGGTCCCACACTGATTCAGTTTATACCCCCTTGCGTGGATTTTCCTTGAATTTCTATTGGTACATTCTTCGAATATTCACAATAAATTATTGGATTATCGGAAAAATATGAATAAATAAGGATTTTTGACAAGGAACCCTATTTTAGTATTTTAAAACCCTAATTCCATAGTATTAGACTATGTTTTCCTCAAAGGACCCAAATTAAGGTTTAGGATATGTTAATGATGGTGATTACTATAAATCATGTAATTTCAGGAACATAGGAGTGACTCATGATCAAGGAGAATAATTAGGATTTGCTCCAATAAAGGTAAGAGGGCCCATTCATTTTGAGTATTAGATAATGGTTTTAATCACTTTAAGAATATTATACCATGATGATCGAGTTAAATTATATGCATAGCTATGTATTTAGTTTTTAGAAAATCTTGAATTAATGTTCCCAAAAGTTATTATATGATGCCTATTCTTTCACTTTTCTATTTCAAGAATTCATGTCATGTTCACGTCAGTCCAAGTAAATGATAATTATTTCAAGTTAATGATGAATCATGTAATTGGTTGCATTATTTTGTCCTCATCATGTTAATGTTGATACCTCGGGTCTTATGAGTTCAAATGGAACATAGTGGCACATATGTGCAATTCATGAGTTCAAATGGAACATTATGGCACATAAGGTGCAAATCATGAGCTCAAATGGAGCATAGTTATGGCACTTTGGTGCAAATAATGAGTTCAAGTGGAACATCAGTTGATCCTAGGGGCCTTATGAGCACAACTGGTGCATAAGAATAGATGACATTGTAATTAACCACTAAGTGCATATTATGTGAATCAAAGATTTATTATTCAATTACTTTTATGAGTTTTCTTTTTTCCAAGTTATTATATTGTTATAACAATACTCAATGTCGCTTACTCTAACATGTTTTCTATTTTGAATGCATGGCTAGGGATGCAATGTCTCCAGGAGGAAAGAATAAGGGAGGAGCTTAAGCGAGGAACATACATCATAAGGACAACTAAGAGTTTAGACCTGGTGGGGTGCCAACTATCATATGGTGTTTAATTTAGTTTTTTTTCTTCCAATTAGTATTTAGACTATGTACTAGTTTAGTTTAGTTCAAAGTTTAAGTTTTATGTTGTGGAACTTGAAACATGAGATTTGCAAATTATCTTTCCTAAGTTGGTTGAATAAATTATATTTTTGTGCAATGATTATCATTTTTGTGACATCCCAATGAGAATATGCTTCCACTCAATATGTGTATGTTTTAAGAAAATTTTGGTGTTACAATATGGTATCAGAGTGAAAAATATAGTTGGACACCATATTTTTCTCAAAATCTCATGTAGTTTATGTTCTCTTTTGTAGATGGCTCCCAAGAGGAAATCTGATAAGGTCAATGAGCACGTAGATGGAGAGGGAAGCTCTTTCAATGGGGGAAGTGATCATTGTGCTTTAAGAGGGGTTAAACCTAATGGTAACCCTAATACACCTCTAGAAGTTCTCATCAAAGATCTAACCGATGCTATCACTAGTCAACAAGGAAGACCACATCAACCAAGGAATCTGGAGTTGACCTTAGTAGACTTCCTAAAGATCAAACCAAAAACCTTCTCTGGAGAAGCTGAGACTGATGTAGTTGGTCGTGCTGAAGAGTGGCTTCTTAATGTCAAGCACTATTTTCATGACTTAGGATGTCCTGAGTCTTCTAAAGTTCACTTTGGGACACACATGCTGAAGAGTGCAGCACGCACTTAGTGGAAGAATTTCACCAATGCTCGAGGACCCAGTGCTGAGCTCTTGACTTGGGAGGAGTTCACCACTGCCTTCCAGAATCATTACATTTTAGAAGCTATGATCGAGAAGAAGGATATGGAGTTTAAGTGCCTGAAGTAGTATGACTCAATTGTAAGCTAGTATGCAATGAAGTTCTGTATGTTGTAGAAGTACGAGTATGGTTTAGATGAGGCATGTCTGACAAAGAAGTTTATGAGTGGTCTGAAGCCTGATTTGGGATATGCTTTGATGGGACGTGGCATCAAGACAGTTCAGGAGGCAATCGAGTCTACCCTAGAGTTAGAGTACCACCCTAGACGATACTGGAAGAATGGAGGATCCTCAAGAAGTAAGAGTGAGTAGAAAATCCATAATGACAAGAAGAGGAAAGCTCTAGAAGGACATCCTATAAAGAATCTTATGCAACTTGTAGTAGACTTTAGGGTGGACCATGAAGACAAGGATTGGGAGTTTGTTACTATTGTGGAGACCCAAATCATAAGAAGCCAAAATGTCCCAAGCTCAAAGAAAAGAATGATGCAGGGTAAGACCCTAAACCAGAGCAACGTGAAAAGAGGCAAGCAAGGATCTTTGCAATGGTTGATAGCAAGGAGGAAGAAGAAGGTATGATCTAGTTCTATCCATGATTTTATTTTTTTGGATATACATGTTGAGTTTTTGCAAACTAGGTGTAAGAAAAACCCTAAGGTAGGTAGTGGTCTAAGAAAAATTTTGAAGATGAAATTTATTTAAGGTGGGTAGAATTATAAGATCCTCAAAATCTTAAACCTATCAATGATCCTTAATCCGAAACCCTGATTTGCAAATTTATGATTTTATCTAACAAATAGGATTTAATGTGACCTCTAAGTCCCAAATATAAGGAAATATTCTCCTAACCTCAAATTTTGACTCAACCAACTCATTAAAGAAAGGATAATTTCATTAATCTCACCATTTAATAATATATGCATTAAAATAGTGACCTATATGAGGTGGATGAACAAAATTTAATGAAAACCTAAATCTAATTGGATATGGAGATTCTAGAGGTCCTAGTAATCTTGTGGTTTAAATTTAGAGTCAATGGGGCTTCATTTGACCCTTCAAATTAATTAGGGAAGTTAACATATGGTTTTAGTGGTACATTATTCAAATAATTGATGATTTAAACTTGGGACCCATATTTTTTAAATGTCACACTCATGATTTACATCGTTTCAGGCTATGGTTTCAGTGTCACGTGCTCCCTTTTGATTTTAGAATTTACCCGGGCCATTGGATTACTCATCAGACGGCTCTGGACTCGTCTCCTACCTTGAGTAGGAGACCGAGAATAGGTTGGTTAGTCTATGTTTCCTTCACCGGCCCGACTCTCTCACCACAGAGCTCAGTTTCTAGATTTTTCTTCACTAAAGTCTTCACATGATTATTTGCGTGCCTCTGGGCTTGGGCTCTCTAGGTCACTAGTTAAGCCTGACACAATAGCCAATATGATATATACACACCATGCTTTGTGCAAATCTATATGTCTACCATCACACTTCCACGAGGTAGACGACACACCATGCTCTGTACAAATATGTGCTTGGTCAAACAAGTTTTTCATGTGTATTGTTTTTGGAAAGCAATATAAAACAAAAAGCAATGGTTATGGCCATGTCTACTTGTAATTCCTTGGAGCCACACAAAATTATACCACCTAGGTCAATTATCACATCACATGTATGGACATGTGTTTGATGTAGATCTGTGCTTGCCAATCTCGGTAGATCGGTTCAACCTTTGAACCAGTCACCTTGCCTCTTGGGTGATCAGTTGGTCCTTCTATCCAAATGATGTTTGAACTCCTTCTAGATGGTTGGTTGGGCCTTCAGTGACTGTCGTCTGGCCTCCTTTCCAATCGATGTCTGGACTCCTTCCTGATGTTCGGTTGGGTCCACCAGGCGATTGTCTGGTTCCATCATCCTTTGTCCTCCTTGATCCTTTAGATGGTTGGATCGTCTCACAAACTAGTCGTCTCAACTGGTGATGAACATCTTCAATGTTGTTGCATGTAAAGAGACTATCCTATCTCTACTTTATTGCATTGAATAAGAGAAACTTTGAGTTACAATTGAGGGGAGCAAAGATAGGAAAACTTCAACTTTACATTGAGAAAAAAGAGGTAGAGGCTCGGTGTAACATCCCTAACCTGGGTTATGCTTTAACCCCAGATGTTTTGCTTAATAAAGATAGTTATATGCTTGCTCTTATCCTTTGAAAAGTAATGAAGGCTCAAGAGGAATTTATGTTTCAATTTTAATCCTTTTAGAATAATGTTTTACTTGTTTTGGACTAAAGTGCAAATTACCCAAGTTGAGGGGTTAACTTGCAAATTGTACATGATAAAATGTTCCTCAAGTTTGGAAGCATCATAATAATGAAAATGATGTAGAGGTATGTCTTGTGGAAGCCTGAGTACCAAGAAAGAGCTTGTTGAGCAATGTTTGTGCATTAAAACCTAGTTTTGGTGTAATGTGCAAATTACCCAAAACCTAGGGTTCAATATGCAAAATGTCACTTCTAGAGAGTCCCTCATGTTTCTTGGTATCAATTAGAGACAATAAAATGAGAGGGGAATCTCATTTTAATCACTTTGTAGGAAAGAGAATCTTGATATTAAAATAATCAAGATTTAAGCATAATTGAAACCCTAATTCAATTTAATGCAAAAATAAATATATTAATGGAAGTGCCCTTCAACCAAAAATGTGATGGTTGAATTTATATAAGTGTGGACGTCCTTGTGCCTTGCAATGGCACCAAAATATCTAAAGTGAGTGGAGAGCCCACTCACATTAGTTAAAGAAAACGTAATATCCACTACATATGAGATATTATTATTATATTGATTAAGGTGCTTAATTGGTTTTCTTTTAATTCATGGATAATGAAGAGTAATTAGAAGGTGGGGAAGATGGCTTCGTATGCAAGGGATTTATGGGAGTATGTGGAACCAATTTTGGAAGTTGAAGGATTATTATATCACTTTCTCTCTCATTGAATTTTCCTTATAAACACCCCATTTTCAACCCACATGAAAGGATTTTTCGACCCTTCTTTCTTTCCTTGCTTTGGACAAACACAAAGGAGCTAATTAGGAATAGGAGGATGCGCCCCAACCTGTAGGTGAGCTCCTTAATCATCTTCAACCTTAATTTCATGGTGGAAATCGAAATTCAATGCTTATTTTCTTGTTTTCTCCATTCAATCTTCAACTTTAGCCATTCTTTTCACTCAAAGACTTGAGAACGGACCTTGGGAAGTTGATAAAGCTTCATTCACCATTGAAGACGTGAATCTTGAAGCTTGGATTCAATTTTGAAGGCAGGTTATATAACTAGAACCCTTAAATGTCATTATTGCCTGCAATTATTCATCATGTGTTGATTCCTTTCTTGTTTCTCGATTTCCTTTTTATTAGTTGTTGAAATCACCCCAAGAATCACAATGGATTTCGAAGGTTTCAATCTTGAAGATGATGATGTCATCTTAGCACACACCTCAATGAATAACATAAGCAAACGGTTTTTCTCTTTGGTGATCAAAAAGTCTCAAGACCGTTTGAGACCAAGCGGTCTCAAGACCGTTTGGGGGTCAAATTCCGATGTGGTTGGATGATGATCCAACGGTTCCAACTGATTGGATTTTAAAGGTTCCATGTATGAATGATCCACCAATTACAAATCCTAACCGGTTGAATTGATTGAAACCCTAGTTGATGAATCGATTGCAAGGTTGAATGGCCCAAACGGTCTCAAGACCGTTTGGAGGTCAATGGCTGATATTGATGGATGAAGATCCAAGGGTCACAAATTGATCTACTTCCAATGGTCTCAATGATGGATGGTTCAATGAAGAAAACCCTAAATCAATTGGTTGATGGAAATCCTAATTGGTCCATTCGGTTTTGAGGAGGTTTGGACCAAACGGTCTTCAAACCGTTTGGTGGTCCAATCAGTTTCAAGGTTGAATTGACCAATCTGTTTTAATGTGGATGGGTCCAACTGTTTCTAGTGTAATTTTGTTCAAATAATTTCAAATGTTGAATGGCCAAACAGTTTCAAAACCGTTTGGTGGGCAAACGGTCTCAACCTTAGATGCCCAAACAGTTTCAAAACCGTTTGAAGGGCAAACAGTTTCAAAACTATTTGGAGGTTAAGGAGGTCAAAACCGTGTGAAGGTTCAAAGTAACCAAAACTGTTTGGAGACCTAAGGTTATGAAAGATCAATTAACCTCATGATTGTTAATGATGTATATCAAAGATAATTACAATGGTTGTACCTTTAAGGTACTAGGGTGATTAGTACCCTTAGAGGGGTTAACCTTTGATTCTTATGGGAGCAATATCTCAATACACTATGCCAACCCTTCATTCAAGTTGATTCAATCTAATCAAGTATGGAGTAATCAACATCCCAGAGAGGATGAGAGAGAGATAAACCCATACATATGTGACAAACATGTAATGGATATGCCTTGATACTTTCCATGTGTAATTAGGGTTAAATCCTTGATAAAGAGATCATGAAACCCTAATCGAGCAGGATGATGAACCCTAACCCTAATTTAGGGTAAATCTAGGTGAAACCCTAATCTAGGGTGATGGTGTAACCCTAATTTAGGGTAATGATATGAAAACCCCTAATTTAGGTTAATATAATAAGAAACTTTAATTTAAGAGGATGCTTCATGAAACCCTAATTTCAGGTAAAGTTACATGAAACCCTAATTTGGGGAAAAGTTATAAGAAACCTTAATTTAAGATAATGATGTGTGAAACCCTAATACATGGTGATGTGATGTGATACCCTAAATCTAGGGTGATGTGATTTGAAATTCTAATCTAGGGTGATGCTATGTGATGTTATGTGAAACCCTAAATTGAAATCCTAACCCTAATATAGGGTGAAGGTATGTGAAACCCTAATTTTAGGGTTATAGTGTATGAAACCCTAATCTTGGGCAATATGATAATTAAAAATAACCCTAATTTTGGGTAATGGGATGAATATCCCCGATTAACATGGAATGGGAAACCCTAACCCTAATGAGGGAATAGTGATGCTACCCTTGTATTGCATAGTGCTGATATGTAATTGATACAACCGTTATCATGTGTACTAACCATGTAGGTATCATGAGATGATGAGCATAGCCAGGTATGAGCTATGATGTTTCATTTATTGAAATTGTTAATGGGCCTTGTGAGACATAACATGCTTTGTTGCCTAGTGAGAGGTAACAAGAGATGAAATGGGCCTTGTGAGTCATGTGAGATGCTTGTTTAGAAAGTATCATGTTTACCTTGGTCAGATGACCTAAAGGTATTAGTTACCTGATAAGTGGTAACAGGTGTTCTTTGATGAATTGAGGGTTTGAATACCCATATTCAATAATCATGATGATGAGATATTAATGAATGAGAATGCCCATGATGTGACAAGGGATTGAGATCCCAATGTTTTATAAAGTTTTGAAAAGTACTTGATAGAAGTATTACACATTCATTGTAGCATTTGTTATAATAATTTATGTTTGAAACCCTGACTCATGCTAAAAGAATAAGGTAATGTACTTAATTAATCAAGTGAAATCTTATCATGTAGAGCCCTGGCCATAGATCCATCATCGTCAGTAGTTGGTGATGGTGAAATAGGTTTTCCCACGGGATCTCCTAGAGGGCATACTGTTGAGTATGTGGGGGTTATGGGTGCGAATATCCTTATGCCCTAATGTTGGGTTGATGTGAGATAAACATTAAATCTCTCAATCCTTCATTATATGTGTCGGGATGGATGTATCACGAATCTCCTATTAATGTTAATGCCGTATCGATGTGAGATAAACATGAAATCTCTCGATTGCAAAGAGAGTACAACCGCCACTATAACTCTATAGAAAAATTGCCAGTATACCCTAGAAAGATATTTAGCAGAGATACAAGATGTCTTGCATTTTGTACTCACACTAACTGAGGAGGATGAGGTCATGGAAATCTGGCTCTTCCTTGACCTATGTATGGAACCGATGCTTTACGTTGTCATGGTCAGTTGGAGTATGAGCGGTATACCTCATCTCCTCAGGGCTTAAGTATGAATGTAAAACGTAATCAACCGTGTAGCATAATTGCTTAAGGTTGAAATACAAAAATCATTGGTCGATGTTATCTTGCTTAGAATATCCTAGATGGATAAATGTTATACATGTTCTTCATATTACTTATTAAATAAATGATATGCTACTTTATCAAGTTATAGCTGGAATGCTTTGAATAAAAATATGGCTCTAATCTATTTAGACAATGAATTATCTGTTGTTAAACATAAATGTTTCCTCTACTCAGTTTTATTATATTAATCTACAATAATAATGTTTTTGGTGGAGAGTTATATCTCTCGCTGGGATTGGGTCTCACTCCATTGGTCACCAACACTTTTAAGGTAGACATGGACGAAGGAAGAAATCCTATAGCAGGGGAAGAACAACAACAGCAGCAGCAGGGACAATAGTGAATTCTTAGGTGGAGACATTGGCTGTCATGTCTTGTATATAGAGTCCTATGTGTCATCTCTGTACTCTCAAGTCCTCGGAGTTAGTAGTTAGTACATTTAATGAATCGATCTAAGATTTTGGCTTAATGCCTTGAGGTTCTTATACTGCTTGTATATAGTTTTGACAGGGCAATTGATGCTTGTAATCCTCGAGAAGAAATGGTACAAGACATGTACTTGTAAATCAGAATGTAATTGAATTACTTTGGTTCTTTTTGAAAGAGTTTTCTTGTGTATAGATCTCTTTGTAAATGGTTTTGATTTTTAGTGATTTTCAGTAATCCACTGTTAGTATTGTCTTCCGCACATTTTAATTGTGCACTTGTCGTCTTTATGATGTCAGGTGTCACACTCGATATGCAGACCGAGATAAAAAGAACCAAACCATCCAACCACACACAGATAAAGGGTTTAGGCCATAACCACACTAAACATCCACCATCAAAACCGCTTTTAGGGTGATGCATGTAAATTTTATATATATCATATCTTATATATATATATATATATATATATATATATATATATTAGTTTAAAATTACTTTGATCGGATTTTCATATGAAATCAGTTGAAATATTCACATCGTACGAAATAAATAAACAATAAAACCAAAAATCTGATCATATCCATAATCCTAAAACACAGTAAATTGACGTGGCTCTGATACCACTATTGGGAAATATAGACACAAAGTATAGCAGTGGAAACAAAAATGTTATCTATCTGTATTCCCTAATACAATAAGATCATGTCAACTACTATGAAATAGGAAGGATGATTTTAGAAAGTTATACCTGGTCCTGGAGCAATTCTAGTGACAAAACTTGCTTCTTTGCAACTGTTGACAAGTTTCTCTTTGATGGTGGTCTTCACCATGAACAATGTCTTCGTAACCTCTGCAACAGCTCATGTGGTCTAGCCAAAGACTACAGGTTGCAGTTTCCCTCTGAGCACTAGCCAAAGGACTCCTGCTTCTAGAGTAGTCCACATGGACCAACTATAACTCCTGTCATTCACTAAGAATGGACATGAATGAGTTGTCCTCTCCATTGGTGAACTAGTCACCAACCTACTCTCCCACAACAACAACTTCTCAGTTGTTCTCTCCCATTGGCTATCTCTCTCCTTTTTAGGTAGGACTTGCTCGGACTCTCTTGGTTACCACAACTAGAGAGGACATTAGTTTTAGAGGAACTAATTCTCAGTTGTCTGTATTGTTGTTGTGTCTAGGGAAGCCCCCAGTACCCCTTTATATATAGGAGGGGTTAGGACCAGAGTTCCCAGTCCCCACCCAATGAGGGACTAAAAGTGGGAGTGGAAAGGACTAATATATCTTGATTTTTCACAACAATTTGCAATCTGCAACAGCCGAAACGGTCGTTTTGCACACCCATATGATCGTTTGGTGCGCGAGACGGTCGTCTCACGCTGTCAAATGGTTGTTTGGTAGTTTCTAATCTGAAGAAAATTTGGCTATTTCGAATTCAATTAATATCTCATATTAATTTCCTTGTTCCTTAAGTAAAGAACAATAAAAAATATTCAGGAAACACCCTGAACCTTCATTCAAACCAACTAGACCATCTCAAATTTTTCTAGGGCATGGAAGTAGCCTCTTAGCCCGGTTCTATTCAATATAATCAGTTATATTCCTCCATCAAACAAATGTCTTCTCTCTATTTCTTTGTGGTTATTTGGACGATCCGATATATTCTTATGGAGTGATATGATTGTGGATCTCTGTAAGAACTAAACAATAGTCTCTTAATTGCAATTATCATATTTTCATCTATTTAATATTATTCTTGTTATAATCCTTGGTGATGTGACCATCTGAGCCTTGGGTTTGAACGCCAGTATGAATTCACATGCTTTTTATACGACTGTGGATAATGGCATGTTGGACGGTTGGGCAATGATCTGTGAATGTCGGGACCAACGGGTTCACAGGAAGTCTGACCCTTGTGAGTTTCTCCATAAGGACATGTAACCACAAGGTCCTGATTTGATCCTTGGAGTTTAAAATTTGATTAGTTGAATAGCAGCGTAGTTTTGGTTATGATCTTCTGAATCCCAGATCTTTATTTCTTGATTAGTTAAAATTTATTTCAGCACTTTTGTTTTTTTGTTCTTAGTTTTATACAACATTCTCATCAGAATTCATTTCTTGTTCTTGCGATTGAATTTGGATTTTGACTTTTCTTTTCCACCGTCCCTTGGATCGATACCTATCTATACTAAGTTGACTTGTTGTTCACAACAAGTTGACAACCGGGTTAGAAGGTTAAAATCTAGGACTTTTCCTAGTGATTGTTGTGTGTACAATGACACACATCAATTTGGCACCATTGCCAGAGACGGCACAGTTGTTTTCAGATCTAGTTGCCTGTATATCTTGTATAATCCTTGTTCATATTCTCTAACTTTCATAACTTTAGTCTTTTTTTTATAATTACTTTTAGATTTTTGTAATTTCTTTTTACCTTCCGAGCACAATTCCGGAAGTGTATCTCCTCTTTCTGCTGAGTTTCTATTCCAGCAGTACTGCTTTCTAGTTACTTTTTTTTATAATTTTAGTTTATTTCATTTTTTTATATTTATAATTTTTAGTTCTCTTTGTAATTTTTGACTAACCTTTTATCTCGCAATCTTTTTTCTCTCGTTCGTTGATTGACATATCTTTCAAGAACTTTTCTTTTCAAATGGAGTGGGCATCCCAATATCCCCCACAATGTTATTATTTTGGTTTTTACCACCATGCATCTCTTGCATGTCTGACTCTACCCCATGCTTATAATAGCACCCTTTTTAATTGCGAGCCCTTTCATCCTGGTGGGTACAATGTGAATCCACATTTTTCTTAGAACCATTATGGGGAACCTTGCTATCCATATTCTAATGGGGGATATGATCAACAAAATTTTGTGGGGTGTAACCAACAAAACCTTGGGGGTTATGAGCATGTTTATGAAACCCAATGTAATCTTCAACAAGAAGAAAGACTTAGGGCCCTAGAGAAGATAGCAATAGAAGGAGAAACAAAACTAAAAGCCAAACAAGCCTTCTTAACCGCCCTGCTAGAAGCCCAAACCCAAAATATAGATTGTTCAAATATGTTTCCTCATGATTTGGTGACACCTTATAATATTGAATCTTCCTACCAAGATGGACGCAATGGAAATTACAATCCACCATCTTCTGGAGATTATTATTAGGAGCAATTCCACCCAAAACAATATGAGGAGTACTATGGCCAAGGACACTATGGGGAGTGTGGCGAGGATGGCCAAAATTTTGGGGTGTATAAATCCTATGGTAAAATGCAAATTAATCTTGAACCGGAAGAGAGACTTAAGGCCCTAGAAAATATGGTAGCAGAAGGATAAACAAAACTTGAATCCAGTTAAGCCATGTTAGCTACCTTACTAGAGGATCAATCACAAACTCCCCCTATAGAGCTTGAGCAACCCAAGATGGTTCTTCCTGATGACGGCGATGATGATTCTTATTTTGTGTCATATATGTCTGGTCCTGAAGAAATAGAACAAACCATGGAGCCATATTTTGTGTGTGATGAGGACATTGGTATCCCTATCTTTCCTTTAAAGACTCTATTACTTGAATATGAAATGTCAAAGCAGGAGAGTCATTCTGAAGATCCAACAACTCCTCCCATCCTCAACATAAATCTGAATGATACCATAGACCAATAACCTTCTTTTGAGTCTATTTTGGATAATGAGAATATAACCCCCTTTATGATTCTTCCCGAGCCGTCACAGCCAATTTCCATCCCACACATGGCTGATCTAGAAGGGGAGATACCACCATTGGAAGAAGACCACACACCCCCTTCTATTGTTTGCAAGGAAGACATCATCATCCCTCCTAAATACTTGGGGAACCCTTGTACAAAAAAAATTAGAGACATATGTTACATCAACAATGAAACTTACCAAACCCAATGTTGATGGCATTAATTTTAAGAAGAAACAAAACACTTTTGTAAATGATTTGAAATTTTTGTATTAGCATAAATTCTCCCATATGAAGGTCATCATGATGGTGGAAAACCTGAACCAGATCCTCCACCCGACTCAGTTCATCATGCTCTACTGGCATTAATGGTCGGGTACCCGACAACCTCTCCCAATCCACATCCATCTTCAACACTTCCCTTGCTATCGAAGGAAGATCTATGGATATTATTGGAGGGAATGTGAGGTGAAAGAAAATATGATCACCCCACTGAGATTCTACAATTACCCTATCATAGGGTACATTATGAAGCTCCTCATATAAAGGTCCCAGCCCTCATACACATCCCCTTTAGGTGGACATTTTTTGAGCTACCTGGGCCACCTGGAAATCCTCACTCTTCTCTTCCCTCCATCTCAGGTTTTGATTTTGCTCAGGACGAGCAAAAATCTAAGTCTGGGGTGGAGATGGGTGGTATGTTTCTATTCCACCCCCTTATCTTTTTTATTCTTGCATTATTTCTACCTTTTTTGTGCATATAATTGCTTTGTTCATGGCCATTATCTAGTCGGCCATGTTTTTATTTCTTTTGTTGCAAAATGGCCTTTATCTAGTTGGCCAATATGAATAGATGTTTATCATTGTACCCCTTTGAGTTTAGTAAACCTTTTGCAAAAAATTGTTACAAATTGCCATGTCTGAAACCACCATGTCACCTAGGATCCCAAAATAGCATCACTCCTTGGAAAAGTTGGCAAGCCATATAGAATCAATCAAAACTAAACACAAATTTTATCTATTTTGAAAGATTGATTAACTTGATATAAATATTGTATAATGTGATTGACATGAATGTTCTTTCTGATGTAATGACACTTTCAAAAAAAAGAGGAGAAAATAAATATGTGAAGTTATAGGCACAAGGACACCTTTTGTTTCCCCCATTTTTTCTCTCTAAAAAAAAGAGAAGCAAAGAATCACCACCAGACAAAAATCAAGTCCGGGGTGGCATGCTTCCCATAAAAAAAAATTCATACCCCACATAGGGGTGTACCATCAAAATATGCCAAAAGTGCACATGAAAAAAATTGGGACCAATGTAGCCACAACTCCACAAATCTAAATTCCAAGTCGAATAGAGGGATCAAAAAAAATTCATCACTTCTTTGTTTTCACACCCCCTAATTTCATCTTGTTCTTGTTCAACAACTTAAAAAAAATACATTTATAAAAATGAGAGTATCAAAGCAAAAGTAAGATGAAGCATGTTTTTCTACAAAATCTTAATTCAGAACCAAGATATGATATTTGTTTTTAATAGGGAATATAGAATTTTGTATTTTGTGATTTTAGGAGATTGGGTTGCTTGTCCAAATTTGGAGGTAAGGAATAAAGTGATGTTACAAGGGTGAGGATAGACATGTTATTAGTATAAATTGGAATACTTTTGTGATTTTATTTGTTTGAGGACAAACAAAGATTCAAGTTCGGGGTATTTTGAAAAAAAAAATTATCCCTTTTATTTATATATTTTTGATATTTATTTAGGATTATTTTGTTATTTATTCTCTTAGTTTCATAATTAATTGTGTTATTTTAGATTTTTTCTCTTTAATTGGAGTTTTAATTCTATTTTCTTGGGTTTTGTAGGAAAATTACACAATTTGCAGCAGTCCTGAACTTCATATATACTCTCCACTAAAAGTGACATAACTCTTGCATTAGAACTCCAAATTGAGTGTACAAATATTCATTGGAAAGGAAATTTAATTTCCTAAAATAAAATCATATTATTTGGAACTCTTTTGTGCTTTTAATAAGACATAAATATGTTCTAAATCGCTATTGTGAGAATCTGCATTAAAGAGAGCTACATGGTCAAGATAATTAAAGACAACCAACTTTTGATTTAACCAGATCCAGAAAATTCAAAAATTAGTCTCCCTCTCTTTTTTACCCTCTTTTGAGGGCAGCCTAACCTCTCCCCCTCCTATAAAAGGAGGGACTCTTCACTTGTAAAAGCATTCCATTCATCATTTCATTTCATCTAATTTTTAGTTGTAGATCACATCTTGTATAATGTTGGATCTCATTTTAGTTTGCATTTCTTCTGGTCTTATTATGTCTGAGTAAATTTCTCTGGGGCATGGGAGTAGCCTCTTAGCCCGGTTCTATTCAATATAATCAGTTATATTCCTCCATCGAACAAATGTCTTCTCCCTATTTCTTTGTGGTTATTTGGACGATCCGATATATTCTTATGGAGTGATATGACCATGGATCTCTGTAAGAATGAAATAATAGTCCCTTAATTGTGATTATCATCTTTTCATCTATTTGATCTTATTCTTGTTATAATCCTTGGTGACGCGACCACCTGAGCCTTGGGTTTGAACGCCAATCTGAATTCACATGCTTTTTATACGACCGTGGATAATGGCATGTTGGACAGTTGGGCAATGATCCATCAACGCCGAGACCAACGGGTTCACAGGAAGTCCGACCCTTGTGAGTTTGTCCGTAAGGACATGTAACCACAAGGTCCTAATTTGATCCTTGGAGTTTAGAATTTGATTAGTTGAATAGCAACGTGGTTTTGGTGGTGATCTTCCGAACCACGGATCTTTATTTCTTGATTAGCTAAAATTTATTTCAGCACTTTTATTTTTTTTGTTCTTAGTTTTAAACAACCTTCTCATCAGAATTCATTTCTTGCTCTTGCGGTCGGATTTAGATTTTGACTTTTCTTTTCCGTCGTCCCTTGGATCGATACCTATCTATACTAAGTTGACTTGTTGTTCACAACAAGTTGACAACCGAGTTAGAAGGTTAAAATCTAGGACTTTTCCTAGTGATTGTTGTGTGTACAATGACACGCATCAACACGTAGGAAGAATCTTCATGTCTCCTTGGAAGATCTACAAAACATCTCTACCATAGAAGGTTACCACCTTGGAACTACGATCAAAAATAGCCTTGTACTTCTCCAAGTTATCCATCCCTAGGATCACATCAAATCCATGCGTATCAAGTGGCATAATATCCACTTAAATGTTACATATCAGTAAAGAAAGAATGCAACATGGACACACCTCTCACAACTCAATTGAACCAACTAAAAGGGTTTCCTATTGAAGACTATCAGATCTACTACAAACAGGTAGATTACAACTACTTATCACCTCTCTGGTGATAAAAGAGTGTGTCGCACCCAGGCAACCAAAACAAATATGAAAGAAGATGCAGATAAGTCAAAATGAAAAAATTCCATCGAATGTCATGACCCACAAAATGAACACTCGCTCTGGAAAACTCATAGCATAGAATCTAGTCATCGCCTATTGTTGTCCATTTCCTCTTCTAGCCAGTCTAGATGATCTCGCATGTGATGCATGGCCGCATCCTCTACCTCCAACATTGTTGAATTGCTACTACTGAGAACCCCAGTGACTCTGCCTAGGTTGATGTGTCACTACTTGCCCACACTTGTGCCAAGTCCATGAATCATATTGTTTCCTAGATGGCCCCGCCACTGACATGGAAGTTGCACTATGTGCTCCTGTTGGCAGAAAACTACAGCCTCTGCCACTGCTCGGGGACCATTGCGACGTCACTCCTGATCACAGCTCAGAAAAAGTTGATCTCTGTTGTGATTGTGGTGTCAAAAACCTTGCCTTCTTAAAGCCACCATAAAACTTCCCTTGAAATTGAGTTGGCCTCTTCTTAGCATTGGCTTCACACTTCTCGATAGCAGACCTCTTTATCCTCCTCACTGACTCCAAAAAAGTAGAGAACCTCTCTCTATTCTCTAAATAAGACGTAGTTGTAGACAACTCCGAGCTCAAGCCCTTCTCAAACCTATGGATCCTCTCCTTCTTTATTTCCACCATGTGAGGATAGAATCTCAAAAGCTCCATAAACTTCCCCAGTTACTTGTTGATAGACATTGAACCTTGTTGTAGCTTCTAAAACTATGTTTTCTCATCCATATTAGTATCATCTCACAAAATCTCATTGAAATTCTTCCCAACTAACAACAAGTTTAGGTATCTTCTCCTCCCCTATGGCCCACTAGTGGCCAGCATTGCCCTTAAATAGATAAATTGCATGCTTCACCTTGTCCTCTTCCATAATATTGAGGATCTTGAAAGCCTTCTCAAACTCCATCAACCGCATATCTACATCAGTTGGGTCTTCTATACCCACATACTCAATCGCTCCAACACATCTCAACCTCTCAAATATATTCCCATAACCCTGAGATTATGCATTAGGAACAGTTATCCTAGTTTGAGGTAAGGGCGCTCTATCTGCTATATGTGTAATCTTCACCACGAGCTATCCAAACATGGACTGCAAAGTAGGATTTGCCATGGTTGTAGGGTCATACTGAGGCATCGTGGGCTGATCCAACCTTGTCTCAAGCACTCTATATTCATGTGAATGCCTCCAGCGCCACTTCCTGGCACAACATAACTACTCTTTTCATGCTCTTCATGTTCTTGAGACATATCGACATAAGCATAAGCTATAATTAGATATGTTGGATCACGTAAGAATAGACACAAACCCTAGTCCTAAATCCTTATAGACTTACTGAACCTAGAGATCTGAAACCAACCTATCAATGTGACACCCCTCCACAACAAACGAGCTTACTCAAACAAAACATACAATTGACAAATAATTTTCCACATTACCTAGAAATGGGTAAATACCATGATATTCAGAAAAGACTACATAAAAATCCAACAACCTATAGCAGATCACATACCATATTAGGTATTTACATATTTGTCCTATGTCATCAGCCACAACCTGTATACAAAGAGATGTTCTACATATACATGCCATATACAAAATGTGGGTACACTACCAAAAACTCAAGTTGTTATACATATCATCTACAAACACCTACCCAGACCTGAGAGTATAGGGATGAATCTAGGACTCTACTAGCAAGTATACAACCTTATATTTCTACTGATGTCCAAGGTGCTCCTCCTCATGATCTTGACCATGTCGCTGACGACCACATAAAAAGATGTGGTGACCCACAAGGTGAGACACATGTCCTTGTTAGAGATATAACTCTCAATCAATAGCTATTCATTACGATAGGTTATACTATTAGCAAGTTAAGTGGTTTAAACAAATTAAATAGGATAAGCAAACTAAGTAGACAAAATAGGTAAAACATGGTTATCACAGTATATAGGGAAACATGTAAGTCTACCACCTTATGTACAGTTCACTTCTCTTACCACATTATATAACAACTAAGCAGTATAAGAAATAAGGCAAGGGTTAACGTCCAATATGAAACATGTTTAATGCTAAAGAAATATATTACACTGTTGGATTACATATTTTATTAAGCCTTGAGGAGTTGAGCTATACTACTAAACTCCAATTGGACACTGCTAAGTCAAAATCAGTGCCATACAAGATCTAGGAGATCCAGACTCCAATGTTCTCATCCTCCCCAGTCAGTATGAGTCAGTCATAGTGACATATAAGTCCAGTTGCAAAATATCCTAGTCCTTCCTTGGTATATAGGTTACGACACTAGTGAACCAAGGTATACAAAACCCAAACATCCGAGGACAACCATAGTTGTCCACAATCTCATCATATGTAAAAACTTGAGATACGATCTTAGTTGTTCTCCTACTGAGGCATGACCGCAACCATCCACAAAATGTTGGGATCAGGATGATAAGGACACATAGTCTCAAGCACCTCACACAATCAACAGTATGTGCTCCGAATTTCCCTTAGGAGTACTTGTTTCACCATCTAGAAAGCCCTGACTTTGTAATGGATCTATGGCACAGGGCACTACATAATTATGTTTTAACTGCATTAATCAAGTTATACACAAACCCCAAAAGACTTCTACAAAAACATGGGTAGATTGCAACCTTAGAAGATATAAAACATATGAGACATAAAGCTTATCACATCACCGCATGGTACTATCACATTGTCATACATGTAGCCATGCTCACCATCATACCATAATAAGATTTCAAATCCTTGTCACATCATACAGAGGATACACCTCAACTAGGGCACAAAGCCATGTCCAAGGTAATAAGACCATTCACATTGTTCCCTACAATAACAGCATTATCTTTCCATGCCTCAATAAGGCCCATCATTCCATCACCATACATGTGATACATAAGTTGATACAACATTACATTTAAGAGCCATGATGTTCATAAGATAACAAATTAGGGTTACAAAAACATAGAAAGAGAAAGTATTGCATTATCATGCTAGTCACACAAGAAGATGTGTAACATCATCACTTACTTGTATTAGGGTTAGTTCATGAGAATAGTTGCATTAACATTGCCAAACAGCACTTTACTTAAAACTTTACGATGTGTTCAATCGAGGGAAAAGGTCAAACTATCAGATCATGTATAACCAAGCACCAACAAATTACAGTTATGAAACATCCATTAAATGTAAACCTTAATTCTTATTATCTTCTTCATACATGAAAGCACTTGGGTCTAACATCACATCATAGGGTCAAAAAAATATGACGACCATATAGATCCTTTATCGGCCACTTAGGTCAAAGGTGTCATCAACTGCTGAAGATCAGAGAAAGCCATTGACCATTGATGATTAGATAAATCCATCAACCATTAAATATTAGAGAAACACATCGACCATTGAAGATTTGAGAGGTTGGCGACCATTGAAACTATGGTTAGGTCATATTAGCGACCACTAAGACTAAGCAACATTGGTGACCGATGAAAACATGAAGCATTGGCGATCAAATGGAAATTAAAACTTGGCACCACTTAGGGTTTACCATCCTCATTGACCTATATGGTTCCAAGCCTTGGAGACCATCAAACACATATAAACTTTGTCAACTATTAAGACACCAAATTTATTGGCGACAACATAAGATATATCATTCTTAGCGACCACATTGATCAAAACTCAATGACCCATAAAGAGAGAGGAAATATTGGAGACCAGGAAGATACCAAAAACTCATCAACCACTAAGAGGGTGAAATCTCGACAACCACTTAGAATCCAAAATAAGTGACTAGCATCAAGAATCTGAAAAGTCGCTAACCCTAGGTGATGTTGGCAACCAAGATGAATGGGGAACCTCATCGACTGCCAACCCTAGTTAGCATAAGGGGGCATCTTTGACCACCAAAAACTAAGGCCAAAGAAAAACTTGACGATCGCCAAAAACTAGGGCTCATCGGTCAACACACTTCAAGGTCAACCATCAACTTAGAGCATCCATAAAAACCCTAGTCTCAACATGAGATGTCACCACATCAAACCAAGGTGTGAAAAGGCACCCCAAATCTCAACTAAATCAAACATCAAAACTGGTGAGGCACAACAAGAATGTGACAAATTGCAAGAAAACCCCTAGATGCAGGTAAATTACAATTGAGTCCAAAATAAGCACACATGCATAACTAGCTCAAATAGTGTCCAAACTAGACTAAACTTGAACCATAGGCTTATCACATGATATCAAAGAAAATCACCATGTTTTATTAAGTTTTTAAGCATCAAATATGATAATCGAGTATGTTCAACCATAAAGCAAGGTCATGGGTCTTATAATAACCTACTTAAAATCATCATGGTTGACGCGACCCAAACCTAATAACCAGGGTTTGGGCCCACCAAGCAAGGATTACTACTAACCATCATCTTTTAAACATTAGATGAAAATTTGTCATAACTTTTTATTTTTCTCAAATGTATTGTAGCATCACTTACACAACAATAAGCCTCAATTAAACATAACATTAAGATACAACATCACTTGACTAATACATTGAAGCAAGAGTTTCACATTTCATATGCATCATGTACACTACAGTACAAACTTCTCTCTTGCCTCACTCTCTCATTCCTACAATCTAGAGGAAGGATAAGAGACCATCTATCTATCCTAACTACTTCTTCTTCAGGACCTCTGATCTATTCTTGATAAAAGCTATCTTTTGTCTCCTCAGGAAGAGCTAATCCTTTACCTGACAAATTGTTCAGTAGGTTGGTGAGATATTCACTTAGTGAGTAGAAAATCAACATGTAACCAAGATATTTATGATGTTTACTATGAATAGAACTTAAATGGAGAGCATGTAAGCATGGAAATTTAAAAACTATAAATCACTCAACCTGGCAGTTGAATTGAGACTATATATGATAAAAGGGTAACCTAACCATTCACATGATTTTTTGTCCATTTATTATGCCATTGGACCCACATGAGGTGTACCACATCATGTAAAAGTATTATAGCAACATACGATCTCACTGTACAAGACTTAGAAACATGCTCGGGATCCTAAGTCTTTAGCCACAATACCATGTCAACATCTGGCATCAACATGTCTCCCTTTCATCAGCTAATGGGAGTGGTTGAATATCTCAGGCTCCTCCACTCAACCTAGGTAATCAGGAGGGGAGTTAAAGCCCTCACGTTTGTTGTGAACCAGATGATCTATCGAATATTCCCACTGATCGCTACAACTCATAACTCATGCACCACCAGTATCCCTGGTTAGTGTTGGATACCAATCATTTATGGAATCTTCCCTTACTATCCTAGCCCCCCTCACCCCACAATGATGCGCTACGGCTTACCTAGACCTACGTGAGTCAGCAAGCATGTTTCCTTCTCATAGTGTAGGCCTCCTATAAGGATTCTAAATTGTCTAGGGCATCTAACGTCTAGTGATATTTAGTTGATTTAACATGATTCATCATCATCATTGATCATTACCCTATTCTCATCATTTACACATATTACAATAAGCACATAACTCATTTAGCATCATTCTCAATTCTCATAAATCCCAATTTTGATTCTTTAGTTCTAAATTAGGGAAACCTGGCTTTCCCACTGCCTCAATTTATATTATTTCGTCACTTGTAGATCACAACAACTTACATAGCATATTTCAATATGATATTTACTTCACTAATAATGATTAACAAAGCATTACTACTACTGATAATCACTACATAGATTAATCAAATCCATCACAGTTATCATAAAGAAAAATTAAATATTAGAAAGCCATTATTGAAATTTGTATTTTGTAAATCTGGGTTAGGAGGTGATTTTCCACTAACAGATCTCGTCTAAACATTTGGTCTTAGCCTTTTCACCAACTAAGCTCAGATCTTAGCTCACACGAGTCTGAATCAAGCTTCAAGACTCAAGATCTCATTCTAAATTGATCATCAGTGTGAAAAATATACATAAAACGGTCATCTAGAGCATGAAGATGAAGATAGGAGGAGGAACAAAACCTTTAGAGATTCAAATAGAAGATCCTCAATGGATTAGAGAGGTGAAAAAGAAGATATTTATAGTCTAGAACTACTTACCAAAAAGAATTTTTGGTTGGTACACTGATATGTAGTTGTTCTCCACCTTTTCCCCAAAATTTTCCCTAGCAATTGCGCTCCAGGTCTTCTTTTCATCAGCCTAAGGGACTGAGATGATAAATGATTGAATTACGGTTCTAACAGACTTCCCTTCACTGAAAATAGATATGTATAGCTTGATATATGGTCATTTTGTGATTGTCTATCATGGGCGGCATTCTCAACGATCATTGGGCGTTAGAGGTCGCTAGGCCTTAGTGGGTTGGCCTTAGCGGTCTCTAGGCCTTAGCGGTCGTTAGGTCCTGGAAATCGTTGGATCTGTACATGTTACTAAAAAGGGCATAACTCTCCCATTTTAACTCTGATTAGGTTCATTCTTTTTGCATTGGATTCATAATTGAATTATATATAATCCTATAGATTTGTTTTATTATATTATCAAATGAAAATTTATTTATTAATTATTTTCTCAAGTCTCATTGATTCTCCTCTCCCATACATGTATGGATTAATTCTATATCAATTCCAACTTAGATCTTTGAGGTATCCTTAAGTCATGATTATGAGTTATCCGATAAAGTATTTGAGATTACCAAAATTTAAGATAAATCAAAATCTAATATATTACTAATAAAAAGCACAACAAGCATCAAGATTATCTTAAATCTCTAGGATTATTAACAAAGCTAGAAAAGGTTTGTAACAATTCTCCCCCTCTAATAAAAATTTTATCTTGAAATTTCTAAAAGAGGGAAGAATACAGGTTACACATCTCTGACTCTAATTCCCAAGTAGCTTCTTCTATACCATGATTCCTCCAAAGAACCTTCACTAGGGGTATCTCTCTCATTTTAAGCTTTCAAATTTGGTTATCTAGAATTTGAAATGACCCTTCAACATAGGAGATATCCTCTCTCAACTGTATAGGAATTGGGTCTATAATCTTTTCTGTACCCGAATGACGCTTCTTCAACATAGATACGTGAAACACATCATGTAAATTGGCTAACTCCATTGGCAACTCCAGTTTATATGCAACTGGTCCACTTCTCTAAATGATTGGATAGGGACCCATGTATCTAGAAGTTAGTTTGCCTCTCTTTACAAACCTCCATACACCTTTCCATGGTGAAACTTTCAAATAAACCTCATCTCCAACCTCAAACTGAATTGGTCTATGCCTTTTCTCTGCATAGCTTTTCTATCTGTCCTGAGCAACCTTCAACTATTATCTAATCATAGATATATTTTCTATTATTTCCTCCACCAACTCTAGACCTAGAATCTACCTTTCTCCAACTCCATACCAACAGATAGGATATCTACACTTTCTCCCATACAGAGCTTCATAAGGAGCCATCCCTAAACTCCAGTGGTGACTATTTTTATGGAAAAATCCATAAGATTGAGATGATCATCCCGACTTCCACTGAACTGCAAAACACATCCTCTCAACAAGTCAACATTCAGAATGAGGTATATCTTTGAAAATATTGTTGCTTCATGTAATTGATCAAATAGGTCATCAATCCTAGGCAAAGGATATTATTCTTAATTCTTATCTTATTCAATTGCATGTAGTCTATGCATAACTGCATGGTTCTGTCATTCTTTTTCTCGAACAGTACCGGAGCTCCCCAAAGGGATGTACTAGGTTGAATAAATACTTTATTCATTAACTCATGTAGCTGAGTTTTTAATTTCTTTAACTATGTAGGTGTCAATTTATAGGTAGGTAATGCTATTGGGTGGCTACCGGGTAAGGTTTGTATCTCAAATTCGATATCTCTTTCAGGTGGTAAACCTGGTAACTCATTAGGAAAGACATATGGAAACTCACATACTACAGGAACATCTGTTATACTAACTATTCTTTTCTCTTCCCTAGCATCCACCACATGTGTTAAAAAGGCCTCACACCCCTTTCTCATCATCTTATCATCTATATCAGTTGATACTATATATGTGAACAAGACTTCCCTATCTCTAGTAAAGACACATGAAAAACTACCTTGTTGATAGATAGATTCTTTCTTCCAACAATCTAAGTGTACATGATATGTCTCAGGCAGTCCATACCCAAAATTATTTGGAAAGAATTAATATCTAAGGGTATGAGATTAACTACTATTGTTATCCACTAAAACTCAATAGACATCCAAGACACACTTCTATCAAAATTGAGGATTCAACTAGTGGGACTCTTAACAATAACTCATAAGATAAATCCTAGGTTAGAAGATTTGATCCATTAATTATCGATCTTTAAACGAAAGAATGTGTCATACCAGGATCTATCAATACTGAAATAGAAATTCTATTAAAGAGAAGCATATCACTTATCAGTACTCTGGGCGAGACTACACATTGAGATGGTGTCATTGAGAATAAGTCTCTTGTATCCCTCCCTCTGTCATGTTGTTCTCATTGTCCACTAATGGTACTAGGTTCTCCCCCTCTAGAACCTAAATCCACTGAAGAACTTACTCCTTTCACTAGAGCCTGCCTCTATGGAGTATGAAACTATAATTGTGAACCTTGTTGTGAAACATATGGAATCCTTAGGCAGTATCTTTTATGTGTCCCATTTGTCCATAGTGATACCACATCTGAGTAGTGACTACCCAACACTCTCCAAAGTGTATCCTACCATAGTTGTCACACATGGTTGCATCCTATATCTACGGTTCGGTCACTAACACTGATGATCCTGAAAACCTAGTTGGAGGTGTCCACTTGGGTAGTGTATTCCATCTACTGGAACTGACTCTTCCTCCACTCTATGAAGAACTAGATCCTTGTCTCCCAAAGCAACCCAATCTACGTCCTATCTTGGAAAAGAAATCACCACCTCCTATGTATCCACCATTGCTCTGTCCTCCTCTAATAAAGTCTCTAGATCTTTTCTTGCTCTCAGACTGCTTATCAGCTTTAACTGACTCTTCTACATGTTTTTCTACTTCTACAAATTATCCAATGTTTTCTCTATCTCTCCAACCATTATATGATACGGTGTGTCTAATTTCTGATCGTAATCATTGTTGAAATCTTCAGCACTTTTCTACATCATCGGGCATAATTTGCGGATTGAAATTAGCCAACCTTGGGAAACATGCCTCGTATTCACCAATCGTCATATTGTCTTGTCTGATATTCTCAAACTGTTTGATCTTACCAATTAGGAAGGTCGGTGGAATATTTAAGGTGAAACTCATCCACAAATTCCCTCCATGTCATCACTATATTTCTCATCTTATCTTTTACTCCACACCCCACAACTCAGCATCTCCCTTGAGTAGGTAGACTACATGATTAATTTTCTTATCCTCTGATAACTCCATTAGGTGAAAGATCTTTTCCAGTTGTCAAAGACACACCTCTGCCATAGTTGGATCTATTGTTCCAGAGAATTAAGTCCCACCAAGCTTCTTTAGTATCTCATAGGATCTCATCAGATCCTTACTAGAAGATGAAGATCTCCTATCCATCTTATATTTTTCTTTTGTCTCCACAAAATATGGTACATCCTTGTTGCTTAATTATCTACTCCACCTTGAGCCATTGCTCAAGGTTCATGGCCATAATGGCTCTCATCTTGTTCCTCACCATATCCACATCCTCTTCTTTCTATCTGCATATCCATAACAGAACACATCTGTTAGAAAATTATAGTTAAAAGACGACAACATCCTAATCATATCGGTCTCTTATCATCCATGTCCCAAACATAAGCTCATTTTAGGTTCACTCTATGCTATGATATCAAAAAGTTAATGTGAACTGAACCCACTATCCAGGGTTTGGGCCTGCTAAGTAGGGATTACTACTAACCATCAGCTTTTAAACATTTAATGAAAATATGCCACATGACTTTTTGTTTTTATTAAATGTATTGTAAAATCACTTACTAAACGATAAGTCTCAATTAAACATAACATTAATGAAAAACACCAGAGGGGGTGAATAGGGTTTTTTGATAATTTTAAAATTAATTCAACCAAGCAACCACAAAAATATAGGAGAAGGAGACAAGGTGTTTAGAGTGGTTCCACCCTTAGTAAATACTAAGGGAGTCAGTCCACTACCCGGTTGTTCCCAACTGGGATTTTGAAAGCAATTGTATTTTATTACCTCACAAGGATGTTACATAAAATACAACTACCTTCACAATCCCTTTGGACAGCCTTCAGCCCGAAGTTGTCTCACCAACCTTGAAGCAGTCTTCACTTGAAGTAACTTCAAGCTCCCCCTTAAAATAGCATTCCTCCTTGAAGTAGCTTCCCGTTGAAACCTTCTAGAAGTAGTCCAAAGTCTGTCGAGCTATCTTCTCCACCTGAAGAAGCTCCAGCAACCTCCTTTCCGTAGCCTCCAACCTAGGAGTGGTAAAGGAGAATAAAATACAATAGAAGGAATAAGATTAGAAGAAAGAAACAATGTTACCAATTGAGTACAGCGCTTTGATCATATATCAAGTGTATTGATCTCCTATCCACTGTGGATGAATGTGGTAGTATGGTGGCTAGGAGATACTAAGCTATAGGAAACTAATGTATAGCTCAATGAAATAGATTGCAAGTATAGCTCAGCTTGTTGCTCAAAAATAATGAATCTCAAGTGTAATTGTATGCACAAGTGATGCCTTGGGTGTCCTATAGCTTGTCCTATTTATAGGAGTGGTTTTCTAATGCTTGGGGACGTTCTAGAAACCTTCTAGGATATTCTTAGTGCTCAACTAGTTGTTATGTGTCCATAAATTACATTGCAACAGCTAGTTGTTTATTGTTGAAAAGTGTAGTCCAGAACTTCTCTCGGTTGAGAAGTTTGTCGACTGAGCTTGTCTCGGTCGAGCTCTTTGTCGACCTAATGGGAGGTTAAGGTTAATGTGTTGTAAAGTTTAATTCCAACTCCCAACTACTTTGCTAACTCAGTCTAACATTTAGTAGGGTTTATTCTCGGTCGAGAATATTGTCGACCGAGGGTGTCACGGTCGAGGACTTTGTCGACCGAGAAAGTCTCTATTTCAATGTGTTGATCCATGTACTAAGTGTGTGTATCGATGTGTAATTATACTTGTATCTTAGGGGATGACCTATTTAAGTGTTGTGAGTGGATAGGAATATCTAAACGCTTGATTTACATGATATCTAAGTACTTGTACATTATAAACTTGTACAAGTTTTTACATTGATTACAATCATGAAAATAAAGCAAATTTGAGCATAAGGATCTTCCAAATATTTGTTATCCAGCATCTTTTATGCTTATTCCTAAAACACTCAAATAGCACGTTAAAACCACAAGAATAAAATGTGTGTCATCATTAAAACAAATAGAATATAATAATGTCTAATTTAACCAACAATCTCCCCCTTTTTGAAGATGACAAACATTTCCAAAATATAAATCAAGGAAATATAAATCATATGAGTTTCATACCTGAAGTTTACCTTTTGCAGCCATTCTCTTGTTTGTGAGTGCAAGTGTGTGCTAATCGAGAGATAATGAAACTCATTTTACATTATTGATTTTATATTATTTTTTCCCCTTTGTCATTTCAAAAATATAACCAAGCTAAACATTAAGTATGACTTTTTATTTCTCCCCCTTAATTTGATAATTTGATGCTCAATTTAGAAGTAAGGGTAATCAACATAATTTGATGCAAACCACTTATTTTTATGTCAAATTTAGCCACAATTTATTTCTCAATCATTTGCAAATGATGTTAAGCCTTGAAATGATATATGTATTGATTTCTCATTCATTTTACCAGGGATGTTAAGCCCTAAAAATTATATGAGATTTTCTTTATGGCATAGTAGGATCAAGAAATATATCTCTAATCAATAATGAGGGATGTTAAGCCCATATTGATATAGAAAGTCCATTTTAGATCAAGATAATTCAATAATCCTAAGGTCATAGCTAGTTATTGAAGTTTTGATTTGATCAAGAAATGGTTATAAATTTTTGTGAGAACCCCCTTAATCTTATAATCAAGATAGTTTAAGAATAACAAGAATTCAAGTTTGATTATAATAAGTCAAACCTTTTACGAGAGATTTGCACTAAAATCTTATTTTCAATATGATGAACAAGTTTCGGATCAATGTACTAAGATTGAGTGCAAAGAAATGATTTAATGTCACAAATAAGCATTTTGTCAAGCTTATTTTAGTCAAACTTGACTTCAACCTCGGCGCCCCTTGGTCGAACTCTTTTTCAATCGAGAGGCATTTCTGCAGATTTCCAGTTTAAGCATTCACAATAATCCACTTGATTGAATATAAAGCCTTTATGTAGCAGGTGGATACCAATTTGAAAGAGTTTATATCAATTTGAAAGATTACAACTTAGAATCAAGTTTGTGTAGAACTTAATTCATGTGAGCAATATTTGATTTTGACATGTTGTCTTGCTCTTGATTTGCTTAGAATAGGCTTTAGATAGAATATTGAAATAATTTTATTCTAAGCAAGACCTCTTATTCCACTAATTTTCCCATTTAAACTTTTCTCAATTATGATCATAATGTATGTCTTTTCTTCATATAAAGAAAAATTCTTTTTCATGGAGTCTTATTTGCAAGAAATATAATTTTGAAATTCCTATAATTTAAATACTTAGAATAATTTATCATGTAAATTAATTCACAAAATTGCAAGTAGAGTTTTTGATTTACAATCTTAGAGCAAAATAACATCATCTCTATTTGCAAAACAGTGAGCCATGACAATATCTTTCTTAATCAATAGAAACAAGTCCATAAGTTCCATTTATCATGGTTCATAATTTTTAGATTGGCCAAGAAATACTTTTAGGCAAACCATGTATAAGATCATATCCTTTTAAATAGCAATTGAAAATATATGAACTTGCAATCTATGCTATATTTGTATTGATTCATTTTTGCAAGAAAGCATGTCCAATTTCAGTTTACAAAAAGTATACAGGTTTTCAATCAACACGTTTTGTAACAAGTTCAATAAGAATGTTATAATCAAAGTATACTTTTATTTAATAAGTCATGACGCAAGCTTATCAATATGTTTCAAATTTTGTTTCCAAGATTCATTCTTGATTTGCAGATTAAATCAACATTAATAGAAAATTGATAGCAAACTAAAATAAATTAAGTAGGTTTTACAGAACCTCAGTCGGTCAAAGTTTTTCTCGACCAAAATGTTCTCGGTCGACAACTTTCTCTACCGAGCAAGTTACTGTTTGTCCAGAAAGTGCAGATTTAAGACAGAAACTTCTTTGGTCAACTATTTTATCGGTCTCTCGATCAAGGATTTATTCGACCGAGAATGTTTCTATTTCAGAAATTATTTTCAAGTAAAACATAAATTACTTTCAATACAATTACATAAATATGCAAATTAAAGCTCAATTTAGTTGAGATAAGACATTTTGAGTGTCAACCCAAAGTTTTAGGTCAAATCTCAACTAATCAAGTTCAATATTTCTACGTTTGAGGTTTTAGAATCCAAACTAGATCAGCATCCTTTTTCTTGTATGGACATGAAAATGAATAATGTCCAAGACGTAAACAGTAATGACAACATATAGAATCAATTTCATTTCTCTTCTTAGCTAGATTGTCTTTAGGCACATACATGACTTTAGTCTTGGGTATTTGTGTCCTTCTTACTCTAGGTTTTTTTATAGGATTTACCTTTGGGTTTATAACCTAGTCCTCTCCTTCCAATCTGATCAGAAGAATCTTTTAAGATCTTATCAAGAATGTCATTGTTTTTCAAGCTACTAATTTCCTTTTGTAACTTAGCAATTTCATCCATTGGTAACTTTTCAAGCTACCAATGTGTTGTAAAGTTTGATTCCAAATCCCAACTACTTTTTTAACTCAGTCTAACGGTTAGTAGGGTTTATTCTCAGTCTAGAATATTGTCGACCGGGGGTGTCTCGGTTGAGGACTTTGTCGACTGAGAAAGTCCATGTTTCAATGTGTTGAGCCATGTACTAAGTGTGTGTATCAATGTGTAATTGTGCTTGTATCTTAGGGGATGACCTATTTAAGTGTTGCGAGTGGATAGGAAGATCTAAACACTTGATTTACATGATATATAAGTACTTGTATATTATAAACTTGTAAAAGTGTTTACATTGATTACAATCATGAAAATAAAGCAAATTTGAGCATAAGGATCTTCCAAATCTTTGCTATCCACCACCTTTTATGCCTATTCCTGAAACACTCAAACAGCACGTTAAAACCACAAGAATGAAATGTTTGTCATCATTAAAACAAAGCGTATATAATAATGTCTAATTTAGCCAACAATCTCCCTCTTTTTGAAGATGACAAACATTTCCAAAATATAAATCAAGGCAATATAAATCATATGAGTTTCATACTTGAAGTTTACCTTTTGCAGCCATTCTATTGTTTGTGAATGCAAGTGTGTGCTAATCGAGAAATAATGAAACTCATTTTACATTATTGATTTTATATTATTTCTCCCCCTTTGTCATTTCAAAAAGATAACCAAGCTAAACATTAAGTATGACTTTTTATTTCTCCCCCTTAATTTGATAATTTGATGCTCAGTTTCAAAGTAAGGGTAATCAACACAATTTGATGCAAACCACTTATTTTTATGTCAAATTTAGCCACAATTTATTTCTCAATCATTTGCAAAGGATGTTAAGCTTTGAAATGATATGAGATCATTTTAGATTCATGGCATATGTGTTTTGATTTCTCAATCATTTACAAGGGATGTTAAGCCCTGAAATGGTATGAGATCCATTTAGGCTCATGATGCATACATGTATTGATTTCTCATCCATTTTACAAGGGATGTTAAGCCCTGAAAATGATATGAGATTTTCTTTACGGCATGGTAGGATCAATAAATATATCTCTAATCAATAATGAGGGATGTTAAGCCCATATTGATATAGAAAGTCCATTTTAGATCAAGATAATTCAATAATCCTAAGGTCATAGCTAGTTTTTGAAGTTTTGATTTGATCAAGAAATGTTTACAATTTTTTGTGAGCTCCCCCTTAATCTTATAATCAAGATAGTTTAAGAATAACAAGCATTAAAGTTTGATTACAATAAGTCAAACCTTTTAGAGAGATTTGCACGAAAATCTTATTTTCAACATGATGAACAAGTTTCGGATCAATATACTAAGATTGAGTGAAAAGAAATGATTGAATATCTCAAATAAGCATTTTGTCAAGCTTATTTTAGGTCGACCTTGACTTCGACCTCGGCGCCCCTCGGTCGAACTTTTTTTCGATCGAGAGGCATTTCTGCAGATTTCCAGTTTAAGCATTCACAATAATCCACTTGATTGAATATAAAGCCTTTATGTAGCAGGTGGATACCAATTTGAAAGAGTTTATATCAATTTGAAAGATTATAGCTTAGGATCAAGTTTGTATAGAACTTAATTCATGTGAGCAATATTTGATTTTGACATGGTGTCTTTCTCTTGATTTGCTTAGAATAGGCTTTAGATAGAATACTGAAATAATTTTATTCTAAGAAAGACCTCTTATTCCACTCATTTTCCCATTTAAAATTTTCTCAATTATGATCATAAAGTATGTCTTTTCTTCATATAAAGAAAAATTCTTTTTAATAGAGTCTTATTTGCACGAAATATAGCTTTAAAATTCCTATAATTGAAACACTTCGAACAATTTATCATGTAAAGTTTTATTTCACAAAATTGCAAGTAGAGTATTTGATTTAGAATCTTAGAGCAAAATAACATCATCTCTATTTGCAAAACAGTGAGCCATGATAATATCTTTCTTAATCAATAGAAACAAGTCTATAAGTTCCATTTATCATGGTTCATAATTTTCAGATTGGCCAAGAAATACTTTTAGGCAAACCATGTATAAGATCATATCCTTTTAAATAGCAATTGAAAATATATGAACTTGCAATCTATGCTATATTTGTATTGATTCATTTTTGCAAGAAAGTATGTCCAATTTCAGTTTGCAAAAAGTATGCAGGTTTTCAATCAACACATTTTGTAACAAGTTCAATAAGAATGTTATAATCAAAGTATACTTTTATTTAATAAGTCATGACGCAAGCTTATCAATATGTTTAAAAAATTGTTTCCAAGATTCATTATTGATTTGCAGATTAAATCAACATTAATAGAAAATTGATAGCAAACTGAAATAAATTAAGTAGGTTTTACAGAACCTCAGTCATTCAAACTTTTTCTCGACCAAAATGTTCTCGGTCGATAACTTTCTCGACCGAGCAAGTTATTGTTTGTCCAGAAAGTGCAGATTTGAGACAGAAACTTCTTTGGTCGACTATTTTCTCGACCGAAGAGTATATCAGTAGAGGATTCATTCGACCGAGAATGTTTCTGTTTCAGTAATTGTTTTCAAGTAAAACATAAATTACTTTCAATACAATTATAGAAATATGCAAATTAAAGCTCAGTTTAGTTGAGATAAGACATTTTGAGTATCAAAACAAAGTTTTAGGTCAAATATCAACTAATCAAGTTCAATATTTCTACGTTTGAGGTTTTGGAATCCAAAGTAGATCAACATCCTTTTTCTTGTATGGGCAAGAAAATGAATAATGTCCAAGATGTAAACAGTAATGACAACATATAGAATCAATTTTATTTCTCTTCTTAGCTAGATTGTCTTTAGGCACATACATGACTTTAGTCTTGGGTATTTGTGTCCTTCTTACTCTAGGTTTTTGATAGGATTTACCTTTGGGCTTATAACCTAGTTCTCTCCTTCCAATCTGACCAGAAGAATCTTTTAAGATCTTATCAAGAATACCATTGTTTTTCAAGCTATGAATTTCCTTTTGTAACTTAGAAATTTCATCCATTCTCCTTTTAATATCTAAGTTTGCTTGATCTAAGTTAGATGACAAACTATCTCTTTCTTTTATAATGGTATCATCATCTAAGTGAGTGCATAAAATAGGTTGAGTTTGAATATTATTCAACTGAGCAAGTAATTCAACCTTTTCTTGAGAAAGAAGATTATAGTTGTCTCTAGAGTAAGTAACTTTGTATTGCAATCATTAAAAGATGATTTCAAGGTAGAATTTTCAAAAATAATACTTTATTTCTCTGAAGCAAGATCATTTAATTTAGCATACAACCCCTCATTAGTTTTAGTAACTCTTTTCAGTTTCTTTTTACAATCAATATACTTATCATGCAATTCATCAACGCTAGCAACAAACTCTTCTTTAGATAAATAAAAAAGACTTACCTCATCCTCTTCTTCATCGATTATTGTAATGAAACAGCATACCTTGTCTTCCTTATGAGTACTTGATTTTTCCCTTATATCTATGTGGAACTTTCTCTTTGGACAATTAAATGTTGTGTGTCCCTTTGCTTCACATTCAAAACACCATCTACGATCTTGATCGATTGTTGATTGTTGGCTCATGTTTGTCCTTTCTACGTAGAGGTTGTTGAAGACACCATCCCCCATCTCTTCAAGACCTGTTAAGGCTCCTTGAAGACCTACTCTGATACCAATTGAAAAACACTAGAGGGGGGTGAATAGGGTTTTTTGATAATTTTAAAATTCATTCAACCAAGCAACCACAAAAATATAGGAGAAGGAGATAAGGTGTTTAGAGTGGTTCCACCCTTAGTAAATACTAAGGGAGTCTGTCCACTACCCGGTTGTTCCCAACTGGGATTTTGAAAGCAATTGTATTTTATTACCTCGCAAGGATGTTGCATAAAATACAACTACCTTCACAAACCCTTTGGACAGCCTTCACCCTGAAGTCGTCTCACCAACCTTGAAGCAGCCTTCACTTGAAGTAACTTCAAGCTCCCCCTTGAAGTAGCCTTCTTCCTTGAAGTAGCTTCCTGTTGAGACCTTTTAGAAGTAGTCCAAAGTCCGCCGAGCTACCTTCTCCACCTGAAGAAGCTCCAGCAACCTCCTTTCCACAGCCTCCAATCTAGGAGTAGCAAAGGAGAATAAAATATAATAGAAGGAACAAGATTGGAAGAAAGAAATAATGTTACCAATTGAGTACATCGCTTTGATCCTATATCAAGCGTATTGATCTCCTATCCACTGTGGATGAACGTGGTAGTTTAGTGGCTAGGAGATACTAAGATATAGGACACTAATGTAGAGCTCTATGAAACAGATTGAAAGTATAGCTCATCTTGTTGCTCACAAAGAATGAATCTCAAGTGTAATTGTATGCACAAGTGATGCCTTGGGTGTCCTATATCTTGTCATATGTATAGGAGTGGTTTGCTAATGCTTGGGGACGTTCTAGACACCTTCTAGGATGTTCTTAGTTCTCAACTAGCTATTATGTGTCCATAAATTACATTGCAACGGCTAGTTGTTTATTGCTGAAAAGTGCAGTCCAGAACTTCTCTCAGTTGAGAAGTTTGTCGACTGAGCTTGTCTCGGTCGAGCTCTTTGTCAACCGAATGGGAGGTTAAATTCAATGTGTTGTAAAGTTTTATTCTAACTCCCAACTACTTTGCTAACTCAGTCTAACGGTTAGTAGGGTTTATTCTCAATCGAGAATATTGTCGACTGGGGGTGTCTCGGTCGAGGACTTTGTCGACCGAGAAAGTCCCTGTTTCAATGTGTTGAGTCGTGTACTAAGTGTGTGTATCAATGTGTAATTGTGCTTGTATCTTAGGGGATGACCTATTTAAGTGTTGTGAGTGGATAGGAAGATCTAAACGCTTGATTTACATGATATCTAAGTACTTGTTCATTATAAACTTGTACAAGTTTTTACATTGATTACAATCATAAAATAAAGCAAATTTGAGCATAAGGATCTTCCAAATCTTTGCTATGCACCACCTTTTATGCTTATTCCTGAAACACTCAAATAGCATGTTAAAACCACAAGAATGAAATGTTTTTCATCATTAAAACAAAGGGAATATAATAATGTCCAATTTAGCCAACAATTAAGATACAAAAGAAATTGATTAATACATAGAAGCAAGAGTTTCACATTTAATATACATCATGTACATTACATTACAAACTTCTCTCTTTCCTCACTCTCTCACTCCCAAGATCTAGAGGAAGGATAAGAGACCATCTACCTATCCTAACTACTTCTTCAGGACCTTTGATCTATTCTTGATAAAAGATAGCTTCCACATCCTCAGGAAGAGATAATCCTTTACCTAAAAAATTGTTCAGTAGGTTGGTGAGCTACTGGCTCAGTGAGTAAAAATTTAATAGGTAACCAAGATATTTATGATGTTTACTATGAATAGAACTTAAATGCAGAGCATGTAAGCATGGAAATTTAAAAACTATAAATTACTCATCATGGTAGTCGAATTGATAGTAAATATGATAAAAGGGAAACCTGATCAATTCACATGATTTTTAGTCCATTTATTATGCAACTGGACCCAGATGAGTTGTACCATAATATGTCAAAGTATCACAGTAAGCTATGATCTCACTGTATAAGACTTAGAAGCATGTCCGGGATCCTAAGTCTTTAGTCTCAATACCACATCTATAGTTGGCATCGGCTTGTCTACCTCTCAACGGCTAATGGGAGCGGCCAGATATCTCAGACTCCTCCTCTCAACCTGGTTACTCAGGTGGGGAGTCAAAGCCCTCAGGCTTGTTGTGCACCAGTGGACCTACCAAAGATGTTCACTGATCGTTACAACTTGTAGCTCAGGTACCACTAGTAGCCCCGATTGGTGTTGGATACCAATCATTTAAGGAGTCTTCTCTTACTGGCCTAGACCCCCACACCCCACAATGATGCACTCCAACATACCTCGACCTACGTGAGACCTCCATCCGGGAAGCATGTTTCCTCCTCATAGCGTAGGCCTCCTGTGAGGATTCTATAGTGTATAGGGCATCTAACGTCTAGTGATATTTAGTTGTTTTAACATCATTCATCATCGTCACTAATCATTACCCTATTCTCATCATTAGTGCATCTTATAATAAGCACATAATTCATTTAGCAACTTTATCAAGTCTCATAAACCATAGTTCGATTCTTCAGATCTAAATTAGGGCAACCTTGCTTTCCCGGTGCTTCAATTTACACTATTTCATCACTTGTCGGTCATAAAAATTCACATAGCATATTTCAATATGATATTACATCAATAATTAACAAAGCATTACTACTACTAATAATCACTTAATAGATCAATCAAATCCATCACAGTTATCATTAAGTAAAAATTAAATTTAGAAAGACATTATTTAAATTTGTATATTGTAAATCTGGTTTAGGGGGTGATTTTCCATTAACAGATATCGTCTAAAGATACTAGTTTTGGCTTTTTCACCAACTAAGCTTGGCACACGAGTCTGAATCAAACATTAGGCCTCAGGATCTCATTCTAAACTGATCATCAGTGGGAAAAATAAATTTAAAACGGTCATCTAGAGCATGAAGATGAAGAAAGGAGGAATAAAATCTCCAAAGATTTGAGTATAAGATCCTCAAGGGGTTGGAGAGGAAAAAAGAAGATATCTACAGTCTAGAACTACTTATCACGAGCACTCTGTGGTTGCTTCATCGATCTGCAGTTGTTCTCTACCTTTTCCCCAAAAATTGCCCTCCAAGTCTTCTTTTCGTTGGCCTAAGGGTCTGAGATGATAGAGGATCGAACTATAGTTCTGACGCACTTCATTTTGTTAGAAATATATATGTGTAGTCTGAGATATGATCATTTTATGATTTACTGTCCTGGGTGGCATTCTCAATGGTTGTTGGGCCTTAGCTGTCGCTAGGTCCTGGCGGTCACTAGATATGTACATACTATTAAAAAAGGTATAGCTCTCTCATTTTAACTCTGATTTAGTTTATTCTTTTACGTTGGATTCATAATTGAATTATCTGAAATCCTATAGTATTAGTTTGATAAAATTCTCAAACGAAATTTATTTATTAATTATTTCCTCAATCCCCATTGATTATCCTCTCACTACATGTATGGGTTAATTCTATAACAACTCCAACTAGGATCTTTGAGGTATTCTTAAGTCATGATTGTGAGTTATACAAATAAGTATTTGAGATTGTGAAAATTTAATATAAAGCACAAACTAATATATTACTAATAAAAAGTACAACAAGTATTAAGATTATCTTAAATTTCTAGGATTACCAGTAAAGTTAGAAGAGGGTTGTAACAGTGGTACTTATGCCCATATGGAAATCGATTCCTAGGTTGAGGGTTTTCAATTCTTATGACCTTACATAATCAACTAGCTAAGGTTACCATGCATAGTCAAGACCAATATATCTCTATGCCTATCTTATTTGACAATTGTTATCAAAGTTGTCTAATTATAATCTTTCTAGAAGTAGCCTGAATTTTATAATAATCAGAGAAAGTCTATTAGGTTGAATTCATGAAGATTTTAGTCTTTTAACTGATTAATTTAATTATTAAAAGCCCTACACTATTTTTTCGCAGCACGGGCCCCTAGCATAGGGTCCTGGGTTTGAATCCCCCTGGTGGTACTTTTCGAAATTGTTTCTCCCGTAGCGCAGTCGGCCTCTGCTCGACTTAATGGCTATGTTCCTTACGGGGTAGGGCTGAGCTCCACTGGTTGGACTCGGCGCAAGCCTTATGAGTCTTCTGGGTTACTAAAAATTTGGGTTGGCGTTGATCTCCACCGCCCGGTAAACTTTAGCGCATGTTAGCATCATGAAAATTGTCCACTTATTATTTCTTTTCAATGCTCACTAAAACCTCCTATTTGGCAACATAAGCCTAAAATAGTTGAGCAATATCCAAAGTCGCATTACCTACTTTATCAATGTTTGTGTCTAGATGTCAATCACATTCTCTTATATCAACCTCTTCTAATGATCGCTTTTAACATACAACATGAAAATGTTTTGGGCTTTAATTACACATGTCCTCCCGAGTTTCCTCCTATGTGCCCTATATTGCATCCCACCCACACCCATACTTTTTTCCACCATTAGAATCTTAAATACTATGTCTCAAATTGTAAACTTAAATGACGCATAGACCATGTAAATAGACAGTGGAGGAGCAAGTTAGGTTAGTGAGTTTATGTAATGATTGGGCATATAAAAAGCACCTAGTAGATCATCCGATGCAATTCCATTGCCTTCAATCTTTATAGGTAAACTTCATGATTGTTAGTAAGCAATAAAAAAACTAGGTACTTTATCACAAGTGGCGCAAATGAGACACATACTACACAATAGTGCCAACCAAAACATACGCGACGAAATGCAACCCTTTGAGAGAAACACTCAAAAAGACTTGACATGAAAGCAACGTGTTGGACAAAGTTTATTTAGGAATAATATCGAATCTTGAACCAAAATCTTGATTGTTGGCAAGCAAGTTGCCAATAGCCCAGATCCTATACATGGTGATACGGCCCTGAGCCCTACCCCTATCAACCACAGCATCCCACTTATATGCAGAGCCCACATAAGGTCAACGTGGATAGGAGACGGGCAAGCCTAAAAGTCCAGATTCAAAACACATGTTGACATGCATAGCCTTCATTGCGTCTAGAATCCCTACCAACCACGACCTCCCACATCAATATAGAGTGCCCACAAGTAGATCAATGGCGAATTCAGAAATCGGAGTTGGGTGAGTTCATGACATAGTAAATTATTTTAGTACACAATATTGCAATACATAAGAAAAAACATCATACAATCATCGTTATTGTACTTTGTAGAAAAATTATTTTTATATCAAAACAAAATATATTACATGTGTATAAAATTACATGTTGTTTATATATTCTAAACAATAATATGATGGAACCTTGATTCGATAAAGATTCGGATTCACCATGCCTACAAAAGGATAGAGCTTTATTTCATTAAAGTCGTATACAATCAATTGTTGATTGGAAGTGCAAATGATATTCACTCTTTTGTTTCTCTAATTATCAAGCAATATAATTGTTGTACACTGACTATGATTCATCAAATCCTTATACTGTCAATTTGAAGTGGTATGAGGGTTGCGTGAAAGTCCTATGTTATCATCCAATTTTTTCTTGTCCTCTTCAAATCTAAATCCATCTAAAATAAATGTTGAATTTATGTGACATGATGGACAAATAAAGAAATAAAGAAAAAATGATGCATCTTCAGTCAAACTATATTCTAGTCAATTTAAATATTCATCAAACTACATTTTTTTAAAATGTCGTCTCTAATATTCATGTAAGCCAATGAGAAGATTAGTCAAGGTGCAAGATTAATATAGGTCCCCTTTGCGAGTATGATCTTCCAACGATGTCATGGACCTTGGGATCATAATTAGAAATAGGTGGTTTTAGTCCATAATATAGTATTATATTAGGCTAAAAGAATTGTGTACCTGAGTACATATAACTTACATGTACCAACTTTCATTTATGATGATTGTAAGATTCTACTTAACAATCCAACTTTATGGATGTGAGGTATACATCTTAGATAATATGTGTATCAAAAAACATCACAATCCGATATTGATAGACCGTCCAAAGAGAGAATTTGTATATTTCCAATTCAACGGTAAGTTGCAGAAATTGTAAAAACCGTTGGATGGTATATTGCTATATCTCATGATCTGTATAAGATATGATTATAATTTTTTAAACACATCTAATCTATATTGTGATGAATCAATCCATGTGTTTGGATTTTATGAATATACTCCACATGTGCCATTTTAATGGCTAGTACACGTAACTTACATGTACCAGTCGGTACACACTTCCTAACCTCGTTATATTATCTAATTAAAATCAAGCTAATTGAGTGTTATCACTCCTTTGTCGAATATTTTTGTGAATTCGGTATTTGATGATCATATACATTAGGCTTGAGTTGACTTTCTTTGTCATCAGTGGATATTAAACTTCTTTTCTGATCAAATATTTGCTTATAATAAGTAGATGGCTCTTTGTTTAGATCTCTCTTCACTTTCTTGATTGGCACTACCTAACATGATGAAATAGCTACCAAAAGAGTCTTTTGTAATTTTCAGATGTGTTGAATGAGATTGTCCGATCCTTGATCTGTGATATGATACATATAAATAAAAAAAGATACAATTCATTTATGATACAATGTCCTAGGTTTCCTAGAGTTTAAAAAAATATATGACCGCACCAAACCAATATTTTTTGAAGCTAATAATGAAACTTGCAGTACAAGATGAGCCACTTCTATCCAAAGTACAGAATCACTCTTGACTTTTTGTCACCATATTTAAAAAAAAATTGCAAGGTGATATTGTTGATATTCCTTTCTTAGAGTATGTTTGTTTCTCTCTCTCACTATTTGTTGCTAGACAATAACATCAATTCTTCCCTAATCACTCTTTCCTTTTCTAATCCTCTCCCATCCCTCTCCACGTTCCCCTCCCTCATGTTTGCTTCGCCCAATATTTCCTCTTCCCTAGTGTCTCTTTCCATTTCCAGTAACTTCCCCTCCCCCTCCCCAATACTTTCCATTCCTTTTCCAATACAATTCATTTATGATACAATGCCCTGTATTTCCTAGAGTTCAAAAAAAAAATGACCGCATCAAACAAATATTTTTTGGAGCTAATAATGAAGCCTGTAGTACAAGATGGGCCACTTCTGTCCAAAGTACAGAATCACTCCCGACTTTTTGTCATCATATTTTATTTTTAAAAAATTGCAAGGTGATATTGTCGTTATTCCTTTCTTAGAGTACGTCTGTTTCTCTCTCACTATTTGCTGCTTGACATTAACATCAATTCTTCCCTAGTCACTCTTTCCTTTTCCAATTCTATCCCATCCCTCTCCACGTTCCCCTCCCTCCCCCATTTTTTGCTTCGTCCAATATATCCTCTTCCCTGATGTCTCTTTCCATTTCCAGTAACTTCCCGACTCCCCCCAGACTTTCCATTCCTTTTCCAACTCTCACCAGTCTCCTCGACTCATCCACCCTTTCAACGTTTCCTTTCTCCCCCAGTTTGCTTCCTCCAATATCTCCACCTTAATTTCTCTTCTTTTTTCTAACTCTGCCAAATCCGCGGCTCCCCAATTAACTACTACTCCCAACGTTATAAACTTTAGCCAGTTACCTTTTCAAGCAAAGAGGTTCTTAATTATAAGATAATTACATTGACTGGTCATCCAACAAACTGAAACGGAACTAGTGCAACAGAAAGAGGTTGAGGCCACAGAGATCCTAGCCCGCAAAATCAATAGGATTTGTTCTGCACGAGTGAGGCCACGGCCTTAGGTGGCCTTTGTGTGCCTCCACCACTGAGTAGATGACGCCCTCCATGGATACAATTGATTGAGCTTCGCCATAAATTTCTAAAAGTCTACACAAACGCATGCAAAAATTGTACAACAAAACATAACACGAGCCAGGCACTGATGTACCAAAGGAGCAAACAGGCAAAATAGACTTTGCTTGGCCTCGATCCCCAAAAGATATAAAAATAGAGTTGACGGGTGAAAAACAATATCTGACGATCAAAAACAGTTAGAAAAATAAATGGCAACTGGGACAGCACCATTATTAAATCATTACTAAGGCGTAAAGCTTTTGTAACAGGTTTGCATTAGAAGAACGTGTTAGTTCACTTATTGCCACAGTGCCACAGCAGTTAAACGGACCAACTCCTGTTTCCTAAAGTTGAAACCTAAGCACATCCATGGCCAAGCCAAATTGAGTGTTTAATCAAGTGACCCATAGAGTGCAAAAATCAAGGTCCAGATATAGCTGGAACTTAATCCACGGAGAATTCATGTATAGCTCCTATCTAGGCAAGAAAAAATACCCAACTCTAGATTAATCGCACACTGACGTAGTAATTGGCTACGCGCAGATCATAAAATTCCCAGACAGATTCTCATTACATCGTAATTGTAGCAAGTATTTATATTTCTAAATAAATTAATAAATAAGACAAGCGCCACAAGAGACATAACAAGAAGAAATGCCGAGAGACATAACAAGTAGAGAGGCCTCACCGACAGTTGTTAGTCCCATCGGTGGTATTTGCCAGCATACACAAATCCCGGTTCATGTTAGCAAGAAAAGGTAACTAAAAGTCAGGGGATTCATAACTAGAGCCACGGTGACACTACTGTATGAGCCGCGCTATACAAAATCCACTAGACGCACACGCAAGTGCAATCTAGATACCATTTCCACAACCAAACATACAATTAGCATATTAGGTCTTCAGAGGGTGTCAAGGCTGAAGTAATGGTAACGCCATCACGACACTCAAAACAGACACCACCAGCAGAAGCAACCAAGACGGCAGCGGTTGCTTCTGTCTGATCTGTCCAGCCATGTTACCTGCAGCGTTTGCTTGAGCTTCCACTGTTTGGTGACCTCCAGCTGCGGGTGTACTTGATTGGTTCCGATGTGCATCTAGGGCTTGAGCCGATTCCTTGGCAATCAGCTGTTGTCTGTACTTATCAACATACTCAGGAAACAGTTTCTTGAAGTTGGGACAGTTCTTGCTGCAGGAGGCATGACAACAGGGAGGTGGAGACATCAAGACAAGGTAGAGAATTCGTTAAGGAAATGGAGGAAGACGCACGCATGCCTTATTTTGCTTATGTCCAGTTAGCCAAGCAGATTTTGTTGTGTTGAGAATATTTAGAATTGCAGTAAATCCACAAAGATAAAGCATAAATATAAGCAACAAGCAATTGGATATAATATAATACATCAAACAGCTTTTTTTGGCAGGTTATATTAAATAGCTAGTAGAATGCATGGGGGTGGAGGAAGTCGGGAATGGAACGTCCAAGCACGCAATCACAACCAATATAAAACAGAGTGCTACAAAATTCATTGCACAAGACAAATTAGTTATGAAATAAAAGTCAAAAGTCATAAATAGAGAGGAACTGAAGTTGACTGTAACAACTCTACTATACTCACAAAAAGACAATTACACGGAAAAGCAAAGTATACTTTCTGGATTTTATCAAGTCTAACAGTTTCATGAAGTATCTGAATGATTTGGTGTAATTTGGCCTGAAAATATTGGAAATCAAGTACCGTTTAAATTTTGCCTGATTGGTTTGGTGAAAGTCTTGAGTTCCCTAATTTTCCTTGAACTTCCAATAATAAATATACATTTCCAAAAACAAGTTCTGTAGGAAAGCAGCCGGAAAAAAAGTTTCTCGGAGTCGTGTCTCCCCTGCTTTCTACTCCTCTCGTCAAGCCACCAACTCTACCAGGCGAGTGACCCCAGAAGGAGGCTGCCACCTACGGACCTGGTGGCATTCTGCTAGTTGTTCGTCCATTGCTATTATTCAACTATTCTTTAATTCTTTTCCTACTTTTTTCACTCAAATAAGATTCTGTCTAGTGACCTTAATAGTTACATTTGTATCTAATATGTATGTATATAAATACAAACATATACATATATGTATATATATACATATATATAAATATATACATATATGTATATATATGTGTATATATTAGTATGTAGATATGTATATATAGCCGAGTTATTCTCAATTATTTGCAAATAGTTGACCAAACTTTGACTGAAATATATTGATTTTTTTCACGAATTTTTTGATTTTTTCCAAATTCCGAATTTTTTCCGGCAAGTCGAAAAGTTGTCGAATCCCGAATTTGTCACTGTTTTCTAGGAACTCAATTTTAATTTTGGAAAAATGAATTCCGTGAATATTACAGTTACTTCAAACCAGTCAGATCAGAAGAGAAGTATAAGCTAAAACACATTCAGTTCAGGTAATTTCTGGAGGGTTGGCGATTTTATAGAAAAACGGAGATTGAAAATAAAATCTGACATTGTTGAAAAAAGAAAACAAAAAATACCACTGAGAGAAAAAACATTGTGTGGTCCAACAAAGGGATGATTCCAAACAAGTAATGGCAAAATAATCTACAGACGGACCTCAGTTAGACCAAAAAGTACACTCTCTAGATTTTATTACATTTAAGAAGACCATAAATTGTTTATCAACAGCCAAGCCAAGCTTGTAGTTCAGAAGTTCTCTTTTAATTCTATAATTTGATGGAAATAATTTGCTTTTAATTCTAATACTACTATTATTTAAGAGTGTGGTCAACCTTTCTTTGCATAAGCATGTGCCGTGCTTCAATTGAAAAAATTGTAAAAGGCAAAAAAGTAGTACACTACCATTATGCACCGGAAAGTAGTACAACTGCAAATGTCACTTTTTCTTACTTTGCGACATAAAGTTCACATTGCTAGAACTTTACCTTTCACAGTTGTAGGCAAGAGATATCCGTGCCAATTTACGCTTTTCTTCATCTGAAGTTTTAATGCTGCCAGTAGTTTGATCATCATCCATCTGCATTCGAAAATGCATTGGTCAGGTTAAGTTCCTAGAAAGGAACACAAGAAGTGAAAGGCTTCGTTAATGCTTTAAGGTGGTCATGAAGTCAGATAGATGGCTTTATTTACCCCTCAGTGGAGCATATCAGAAACAAGCTAAAAAGAAAACAACAAGAAAGCAATATTCTATTCGGAAGCCCCTGGTCACCTCCCTAAAAAAAATTGGAAATTGTAATTTAACATTTCTATGTTCCTGGATAATTTTAGTGCATAATATCTTTTTATCCATGATAGTTGTGACAAATGAGATGTTTTTCTATTAAGGAGCACTTCATCATTCAGATGGGCTCAGCCATGATGAGAACCCAATTTGAGAATATTCCATGCCGATTGTTCCCAACACAGCAACTACTGAATCACATATCCACACAATTAAAATTGTACTTAAGACTAATATTATCAGTTACATTCAGAAAATCAAAAGTGAGAAACATAATGTCTTACTTTTCCTTAGCATCGGCACCACCATCCATGAACACAACGGACGCTCTTAATCGGGTTCGTCAAGGAAACCCTCAGGAGCTTATACAGTTCAAAATGAATTGTGAAACAACCTGTATCCCCGTCGATACCATCGACAGGAGGTCGATGGTATCGAGATCATCACAGCGACAGAACATCATTCTGTCGATACCATCGACATCCTGTCGACGGTATCGAGATTGCTACAGCAGCGGAAATCTGCAATCTGTCTTGGTTCTATTTTCATTATACTATTTGTTTTATTGTTTTTCTACTATTTTCTCCTTTGTACCACAATATATCTTACCCTAATATATAAAAAGAAGTGAGACGGCTATTGCCCTCTCAAGAAAGTTGCTCCTTGCAGCCGACAAATCTCTCGGTGTTTCATCTCCTCTCCCCCTCACCTCCTCTAACATGGTATCAGAGCAGAGCTCGATCTAGGGCATCTCTCTCCTTCTGCCGCCGCTTCTCCCTTTCTCCTTCTTTCTCTTTGCCGGAAGCGCTCCTCTTTCTTTCTCTCCGTGCCGGCGCCGCCGCCGAGAGGCAGCGGCAGGGCCGCCGTCCGGCTGCAGCCCATCCGCCGATTTGGAGTGAGGCACCAGGCTTGCAGGGTTATCTCCTTCTACGTTGGGTCTTCGGTAGATCTCCAACGCTACCGTAGACTCCACCACAAGTTGTTTGGGGTCTTCGGGTGATTCGACGGCCGTCTAAAATCTAAATCGGAGGACTCGTCACCCGACGGTTGTACTCCTAGTCACATCTCCTCCATGTGTGACTAGGAAAATCGGTTAGAGGTTGTGAATGTGTCAGTAACGCATTTATCCATTCCTTTTTGGTTGTGACGTGTATCTCTCCGTCACCCCATCTATCTCTGTGACGTGTAACTCTCCATCACCACAGCTTTCTCTGTGACGTGTATCAATCTGTCACTGTGTTTCCGTCTACAATGGAGGACACCAAGATTCCCTACGGCGAGGCGTCTCCTATCCCCTCCATCAAACTCAACGGAAAAAACTATCTACTATGGATGAACGCAGTTCACACTGTCTTGGAATCTCGCGATAAGGCGAGACATGTTGACTCGGGTCCCTGGACACTACTGATAAAGGATACGCTGAATGAAAGCGTTATGACAGTCTTATGAAGACTTGGTTATGGAATAGTATGGAGCCTACAATTGCGGCTAGGTTTATGTTCTATACTACAGCTAAAGAGATATGGGACGCAGTGAAGTAGCACTATTCCCAGGAGAAGAATGATCTTCGGCTATTCATGATATATGATCGTCTATTTGCTGAGAGGCAGGGTGATAGGTCCCTTGAGGAATACTTTGGAGCTATTCAGGCTCTTACTCAGGAGCTGAGCTATTATCATCCTGTGACATCTGTTGCACAGATCAAAGATAGAGACGACTTGATCACTGCTAAATTTCTATCTGGGCTTAATTCCATTTGCAGTTCTGCCCAGAGCGTCATTCTGGCTTCTGATAAATTGCCAAGTTTTGTAGAAGCATATTCGAGAATTCAACAGTCTATTTTTTAGTCTATTAATCCTGTCTCTACTATATCCTCTGGAGAGTCTCATGCGTCCGTAGTTGCTGCGGTGAGAGGAGGACGACTTGGTACGGGCAGAGGACGTGGGACACGTCCTGAAGTGTACCTTCTGTGACAAACCAGGACATACAGTGGAAAAGTGTTCGAAGAAACATGGGAGACCTGCTGCACCTCCTGTGGGGGTAGCACATTGTGCCACTTCTATAGATTCCTCTCCGTCTTCGAGCTGTGGGCACCAATTCTGGGACCGGCATCACTCTTACTCAGGAGGAGTATGATCGGTTCATTCAGGCTACACAGCACATGAGTGTGGGATCTTCGTCATCAGCAAACCCGGCATCTACTGCGAGTAATCAGGCTACATCTCTCATAACTTCTGGCTCTACTACATCTTGGGTAGTTGACTCCGGCGCGTCACAACATATGACTGGTATGAATAGATTGCTCCAATCTATTGACTCATATATTCCTCACCAATCTGTCACACTGGCAGATGGTTCAGTGAGGAGAGTGCTAACTAGTGGATCTGTCTCTCTAACACCCAAGATTGATCTGAAATCTATACACTTTGTGCCTGAGTTTCCTTTTAATCTTCTTTCTGTTGCAAAGTTGGTTGACACTGTAAAATGTACAGTAATATTTGGGCCTTCTTGTTTTGTTTTACAGGATCTCAAGAGTATGAGGACGATTGGTGGGGGGCCTAGGAAAGGTGATCTCTACCTTTTCCACGGTGACAGTCTGCCTCGCCCAGTATCTGCTCCAGCTCCATCCATCATGTTGAGTGGTTCCCCCTTACTATGGCATTGCAGATATGGACATTCGTTGTTAGAAAGCCTGCTGAGTTGGAACCTAAGTTGTCCCAAGTGTCATCTTTAGAGTGTCAGTCATGTCAGTTGGGAAAACATCATAGGTTGTCTTATCCCAGTCGTGTCAATAAGCGGGCATCTTGTCCTTTTGAGTTAGTCCACAGTGATGTATGGGGTCCTGTTAAAGACCAGAGTTATAATGGTTTTCGTTATTTTATTTCCTTTGTGGATGATTTTTCCCGCATGACATGGGTCTACCTTCTCAAAAGTCGAGTCTGTGCTAGCTATTGTGAAATATTTTCATAAAGAAATAAAGGTTCAGTTTGATTGCAATATAAAAACTCTCCAATCTGATAATGCTTTAGAGTATGTTCAAAAGGCTATGTCTGATTTTTGTAGTTTTGTGGGCATGATTCATCGTACGTCTTGTCCTCACACCCCTCAGCAAAATGGGGTGGCTGAGAGAAAAAATCGTCATCTTCTTGATATTGCTCGTTCGATCATGTTTCAATCCAATGTGCCTAAGAAATCCTGGTCTGAAGCGATGTTAACTGCTTGCTTCTTAATCAATAGACAACCATCCTCCGTTCTCAAAGGACAAACTCCTTTCTCTGTGTTACGGCCCATGGATCAGCCCTTCTCTATTCCCCTCAGAGTGTTTGGTTGCACTTCTTTTGTCCATAATTTTGACCCTAAGGCTGACAAACTTTCTCCTAGGTCTATTAAAACCTTGTTCCTTGGTTATTCTAGTACTAGCAAAGGATACAAGTGTTGTTGTCCTAGTCTTCGCCGCATGTTTGTGTCCAGCGATGTTACCTTCCATGAGACCACTCCGTATTTCTCCGATGCTATGAGTAAGGGGAAGCAGTTGAGAGAGGGAGTGCCACCAGATTTTCAGAGTGAGAGAGTGGCACCATCTTTGCAGAGTGAGGGAGCGCCACCCATTATTCTTGAGTATACTTTTATTCACACTACAAGAAACTGGTGTATTAACGTCAAGATTTACGACCACATTGTTTTCTCGTCGTAATAACTATATCAAACGTGACAAAAAAAATTCTTGTCGTTACCGACATAGTCAATAACGACCAAAATAATCTCCTGACGCTAATTGTACTACCTTTCCGCCGTTAAAACTCTTATCCTCTTTTCATTTAAACCCAATAAACACCATTTCTAAAGTATATATTTTGCATAAAAATATCACATATTACATATATGTATTTTACAACGATTCACAAGATCATTTCTTCCTTTTTTTTTAAATATGGATACAGAGGAGCGCAGGATGGAAACAACGCGTTAATTTTTCTTCTATTGCAACCCTGCCCTAGTTGGGCGGCGGCAGTGTTCGCGCGGGCTCCAGGGGACCCCTTCCGTCAAGATCGCTCCTCCATCGGACTGGCGGCGACGCGTTTCGGCTGGGTTCGCTGAGGACCGGTGGCGCGGTGCCCCATTCCGCCGACTCATCCCTCCCGCCCACGAAGGACTCCAACGGCGGAGAGAGCGTGGTGCGTGGAGGACGAACCCTTCGGCCCAATCTCCCTCGCTCGGGCATCTGTGTAGGTGTTGGTCGATGCTGATTCGGCTTGGCGACGGAGGAAATCCACCAGGCACGGAGGACAGCGGGAGCACGCTAGCAGGAGGACTTGGAGGGGTTGCGAACTGGACAGAGGCAGCGACGGTGTGGGGAGAAGTTCACCTGGGGACATGGCCCCCCTTCTCCGACACCTCCTTTCTACGCCTTCCTACAGCTCTACGTCCATCTCGGCCTTCCGTGCTAGCTTCTTAGCTTGGAAGGTTAGCTGGGGCGGGTTAGGGTCGGGAACACAGCCCCATGGCGACCTGTTTGTAGAAATATCAGAGGACGATGGTGGTCAGGATGGTTTTGTAGAGCGGAGTGAATCCCACGATCTGGGCAAGGATGGCGATTCCCCTTCTTCCCATGTTGCAGATGGAGGAAGATGTGAGAGGGAGGGAATCCCGGATGGGGTTGAGGAGCTTGAGGGGGATGTGGCACTCGGTTTCACAAACCAGGTAGCCTTGATTTGGAACAAGGAGGTGAAGGAGATACATATGGTGGATGATGCCTATAAGATGCTCGACGTTTTTCCCAAAAGACCAGATCAGGGTCCTGCTGTTGAGCCGCATGGTTGCGATGTTTCGGGGGATATCTGAGAGGACAACAGGGGTTTCTTTTGGGTCGAGACTCTTTGCGTCCCCTTACTGGCGGTAATCTCGACGGTTGGGCCAGATGGGATCGGGGCTCGACCTTCTTCCTCTGCAGGTGACCACCCGTCCGCAGATGAGTCTTCCCGGTGTCGACGGCGGGGCTTCCATGTCCCATGAGACACATGCTTGCACAACTTACAAAGTGGGCATTGGCAGCGCCATTGTTCTACCCGGCGGGTGTGCTAAGATGATCATGATGTTCCACTCCCTACCATTACTAAAAGTCCTGACAAGCCAGGTTCAACCTCTTCATTTCTATTTCAAGTTAATGGTCAAACACAACATGTTTACAGCAACTAATGGAAAATGCCCACAGCAAAAAAACCAACCTGTCAGTGGGCTGCTTGGACACGCCAGGAGGAAGAAAATTTCTTCAGCGCATTGCGCCAAGTTGGGAAGGTAGTGCGATTCAATTGGTTGGTCTGTGAACTGGTATGCTATCATTTATTTATATATCTTATGAATATTATTTCCTTTGACTAAACATAATTTTGAGAAGATTACTAGTCGTGTTCAAAGCAAAAACAAAGAACACGTATGAAAATGACTTTTATATTTGACCACAATAACTCTGGCTATACCTGTTAACACACAATAACTCTCGCTCCCATCAACACACAATAACTCTGGCTATACCTGTTAACTTTGCAATGACCATCTACTAGGGCAACCTCTTTCTCTTTGGACAACGAACTGACATCCCCGAGCAGCAACTTCTCAAAGAACTGACCACCTCTGGGAAGTGTATAAATGTGTATGTCGTGTTCGTGTCCTATATTTTTTAAATGTGTATGCTGTGTTCGTGTCTTATATTTTTTAAAATCACTGTGTCCCGTGACCGTTTCCCTCCCGTGTCCATGTCCATGTCCATGCTTCTTAGGTCGTGACATATTTTCCACATGCTTGTACAAGTTTAAAGCATCTTTGATTTTTGTATATTAATGTAGTGTTGACAACTATATTTTAATTATGTAGAAATTGACAAGATCACTTTTCAATGTTATTGGAGGAGTCAAAGTGGATTACGATCATGTTAGTTAATGAGTACAAATAAGTAAGTTTTCAAACATGAACTAACTAATTTTTTTTCTTTAGTATATATTGATTCATAGTTACTTTCACTATATGTTCATATGCTTCTTTGCTTTTTTAGGTTTTTTTTGATGATTTTACATGGAAAAAGACCAAGTGGAGTCTTGTACTGAAACACTTCTTGGAAACCCCTCCCTATCCCCTAAACTTCTAAACAGATGCTGTTTTGTTTTTCAACGCACAATGTATAAGTTGTTTTGGTTTTCGAGTGAGCATATGGAAAATATGCCCCGTAGCACATGCGGAAAATGTGTCTGTTGCACATCCGGAGATATATGTCTGTTGCACATTCGGCTTTTTGTGTCTGACGCACATCCGGAGATATGTGCATTTCATGTATAGTGTTTCTAATTCATTGAACTTTCTTTTGCAGGTTCTCTTTTATTGTTAAATGATGAATATTGATATTCACATGATATGTGGCATGCACTTGTGGGACTGGACTATATATGGTTGTCTTCTTCTATACGTTCTTTACTTCTATGGTCACCTCATTTCTTTGGTGCAAAAAAAATCAAACAAAGTGTCTTTCATTTATACATATTAAATATGTGAATGTAAGTATTTTTCATCTATTCATAATAGATATATAATATAGATTTGACAATTTATAGTAAACATACAAATTATATCTTACAATTTATATTGAGTACTCATACATGCAAATAATCTTATGTTGAACCACTTGGTTGTACCTATGACTTGTATACACTGTATTAGAAGTCATATCTTTAGATGTCCAGAACAAATCTCACTTTTATAACTGTTGGTATGTGAACCCCCCACCCACCTACGATCCTGCTCACACTGATCAACTTACGGTCCTTCTCACACACCTCCAATCCATCTCGCTCCCATCAACACACAATAACTCTGGCTATACCTGTTAACTTTGCAATGACCATCTACTAGGGCAACCTCTTTCTCTTGGACAACAAACTGACATCCCCGAGCAGCAACTTCTCAAAGAACTGACCACCTCTGGGAAGTGTATAAATGTGTATGACGTGTTCGTGTCCTATATTTTTTAAATGTGTATGTCGTGTTTGTGTCTTATATTTTTTATGTATATATAGGTGACCTTTATAAATAATAATTTATGTATAAATTTTATGTATATATACATGTGTCATGGTTTTTCCCCACTCATGTACACACATTGTGTAGTTATATATGTGGTTATCTACATATTTATAGTCGATCTCTCCATACATATATATATATATTATTGTATGAAAAAATAACCAATTACATTTCTAATATATTATCATTTGAAAATAATGTCAAGGACACAAAAAGAATTATTGTAAAGAATTTAAGAGTGATCAACATATAAATATATATTAGTTGTCATACATAGCTACAAATATTAAGCAATGTAATCACTATCGTTCATAGCATAGCTACTTAGTACAATCTGAATTGAATGTGCAAACTAAGAAAAATCAAATGTGTATTAAGAGTATTAGATCCAATCAAACGAAAAGAGTATTAGATCTAGTCAAACCCAAAAAAGAGTATTAGATCCAATTAAAAAGTGATATTTGGCACATAAAATAGGCAACACTATTAATTTTGAGACACCAAACATTAAAATAAGTGAATATACAACCAAACCCACAAAATTAGGTTACTGTAGCATTATAAGCAAGGTGTCCTCGCCTAGGCGCAGCCCTGGGGTGCCTTGACGCCTAGGCGCGCGCCTTGACAAGTATGCTTGGACACATGGCGAACATGCCTCGAACATGCCCGCTTAATATAAAAGTGTTGTAATCCTTATTTGGTTCTCCCAATAAAAGTTGGATAGTACATCTCTTTGAATCAGTCCAGCGATAGTTTCCAATTCAAAATCCGTCCCTGAACTCAAGTGAAGATCATAGTTTCCAGTTCAATAAAAGTTGGATAGCATATATATATATATATATATATATATATATATATATATATATATATATATATATATATGATTATGAGAGAAGGATTTCTCCCCCCTGTCCCATAACCCGTGGCGGAGGCCGGCCGCCCGTGTGGTTTCGAACACGAGTCTCCTCATTAAGGACCAGCGGAATTTGCCAACTGGGCTATTCCCTTGCCGGCATATACATATATATATGTATATATATGTGCATATATATGTATATGTATAAATGTATATGTATACACATATATACGCATATGCATGTATATATGTATATGTATATGTATGTATATGCATGTATGTATATGTATATGTATATGTGTATATATATGTATATGTATACACATGCATATGCATGTATATATGTATATGTATATGCATGTCCTATATTTTTTAAAATCACTGTGTCTCGTGACCGTGTCCCTCCCGTGTCCATGTCCATGCTTCTTAGGTCATGACATATTTTCCACATGCTTGTACATGTTATAACATGTCATGCATTATCTAGGCATTTTTTGTTTGTCATAATTGTCAATTCAACCTCAAATGCAACACAAATTCTCTTTTTTCATAATTTTCTTCATTCAAAGCAATGTATATTACTCCTTGTTTGTGCTTAAGATGTATGACGATGTATTACCCTAAAGGAATGGTGATATGTTACTTCAATAATTTCCTAGGCGAATGGTCATATGTTACCCCTCTTTCTATGTACAATCTATTTGTAGATGAAATGTATCTCTAAGTTTGAAATCCCTTCCATGCAAAATTTAAATAAATTTTCTGAATATAACGATGTTTAAATGAAATTTGCAATCACTATTGGAACACTTCATGAGGTTCATTCTTTTAGTTGAGCTTGAATCCAATGTTGTTCTATATACATTTGTCTTCTGGTATCATCCACATCTTTATATGTTTTGTTCTAATTTTAGGTTATTCAACTTGATGAATTTGTCTTACATCATATTGAAAATTTGGGAATCTACATTGTATTATTTACTTGAAAGACTTCCTTAGCCATAGCTAACATCACATTAAAGGAGCGATCATTTGTGAAAGAAATTCTTCCTTATGCAAAATATGAACTGGAGAGCAATTTATATATGAATATACCGCACATACTTGATTGGATTTGGTCTTCTATTTCAAATAAGTAGGTTTTCAATCATGAACTAACTAATTTTTTTTCTTTAGTATATATTGATTCATAGTTACTTTCACTATATGTTCATATGCTTCTTTGCATTTTCAGGTTTTTTTTTATGATTTTACATGGAAAAAGACCAAGTGGAGTCTTGTACTGAAACACTTCTTGGAAACCCCTCCCTATCCCCTAAACTTCTAAACGGATGTCGTTTTGTTTTTCAACGCACAATGTATATGCTGTTTTGGTTTTCGAGTGAGCATATGGAATATATGCCCCGTAGCACATGCGGAAAACGTGTCTGTTGCACATGCGGAAATATGTGTTTGTTGCACATTCAGCTTTATGTGTCCGACGCACATCCGGAGATATGTGCATTTCATGCATTATGTTTCTAATACATTGAAATTTCTTTTGTAGGTTCTCATTTATCATTAATTGATGACAATTGATATTCACCTGATATGTTGCACGTAGTTGTGGGACTGGACTATATATGGTTTTCTTCTTCTATATGTTCTTCACTTCTATGAGCCCCTCATTTCCTTGGTGCAAGAAAAATCAAACATGGGCATTGAAAAAGTAAGTACTCTTACTTCTATACGTTCTTCACTTCTGAACAAAGCTCATTAAATTAGAAAATGTTCGACCTTATCATTTTATAAATATGTGCATTGAACTAGATTTTGAAACATAAATTTATTTCGGTCTTTATCAATCATACATGTAATATACATTCATAGATTAAGTCTTATGCTAAGCGATCACACAATAGAATTTTAAAGTTGTATTATCAACCTAGAGGTTGTTGTGTCTGTGTCTGACACGTTTCTGACATGGATATGCTTGGACACATGAAGAACATGCCTCTGACATGTCCACTTAATAGAAAAGTGTTGTCATCCTTATTTGCTTATCTAAAAAAAAGTAGTAAAAAGTTCATCCTTATGCCTCCTCTTTCCTTGCTTCTCTACATCTCCATCTCCCCTACTCTTCTCTTGTCCGTGCATCTTAAGTAACACTCGAATGTATTCCTCTTCTCTTTCTTCCATCTCAACCTCCAAGACACCTTATTCTTCATCTTCGCCATCATCGCCAACATATTTCTTTACCCCCTCTCATTCTTCCTCCAAAAAGTACATGTTCACCATTACTTAGATAAACAAAGAAAACTATTGCATCCAAAATTTTGCTTCCCTTGATTTTACCATTCCATATATTCTTACTGCAACAATTTTATAATTAAGGATCTTAATATATTTGTTGAGTTAATTTGTACTCTGACTTGTGGATATATTGTATTTGTTGATTGTTGGTTGGATTCCATGGAGATTCCCTTCATGGATGCTTTATTTATATCAGTTTGTGTGTTTATACATAAAGTTTAATATATTTCAAAATATTTATATATAAATCGACATATTTGTATACTTATAAATTAGTCGTTCCTAGTGTCGCGTCCTGCATTGTTGGAAATTGTGTTCCCTCTTGTCTATGGAGAAATCCATGCATGTGTACGTGTTCATGTTTCTTAGGTGAGGATCCAAGTGTGTTGCAAACGTGATGGACAAATTTTGGAATTTAGTAATTTTTTTTGTCATTATAGCTATTTACGACGGAAAAAAGACGTTGTTGTTGACCTTTGTGAGCAAGCCTGTTAGTCGTCGTTACTAGTATCAGCGACAAGTTTGTATGGTCGCAAATAGTATCAACGTCAGACATTTAATTTCGTCATTAAAACTATTAACGACAAACTATATAAGTCGTCGTGATTTGTATTAGCGACGAACTGAAATTTTTCGCCATTATTTTTATTAACGGCAAGACCAATAACGACAAGACGCGATGACTTTTTTTTCTCATCGTTAATAGTTTTAACGACAAACTTATTCACATTTACGACCAACTTTTTCCGCCGCTATTGTTAAGTTTTCCTGTAGTGATCAGGACGAGCAGGCAGCTGACAGGCCTGTTATTCAGCAATACCCATATGTTTATAGTAGGCGAGGCAGACAAGATCCAGAAGAGGCAGCAACACCAGTCTCTGAGTCTGAGCCTTCCTCATCGTCTTCTACTCACGAGATTCCTGCAGAAGCATCAGATCTTGATCTTCCTATTGCTGTTCGGAAAGGTGTTCGTTCTTGTACTATTAGACATCCTATTACAAATGTGTGTTGTCTGTCACACTTATCTAAGCAGGCCCGCGCATTTGCTATTGGGATTGATTTTGTTGATATCCCAGGGGATCACTATGATGCTATGAAGGACAATGGCTGGAAACAGGTAATGCAGCTTGAGATGTCGGCCCTTTTGCATAATGGCACATGGGATCTTATTGACTTACCTGCAGGGAAGAAAGTTGTGGGTTGCAGATGGGTTTTCACCATCAAACATAATCCGGATGGATCTGTTGAGAGGTTGAAGGCCAGATTGGTAGCAAAAGGCTATACACAGACCTATGGAGTTGATTTCTTTGAGACCTTTTCTCCAGTAGCTCGTCTAAACTCTGTCCGGATTATTATTTCTCTGGCTACTACCTTTGATTGGCCCCTATTTCAGCTTGATGTTAAGAATGTCTTTCTACATGGTGATATACAGGAAGAAGTATATATAGAGCAACCTCCTGGGTTTGTTGCTCAGGGGGAGTGTCAGAAAGTGTGTAAATTGAAGAAAGCCATATATGGGCTGAAACAGTCTCCACGAGCTTGGTTTGACAAGTTCAGTGAGGTTGTACTCCAGATGGGTTTCTCTCGCTCCATGACTGATCATTCTTTATTCTACTCTAGCTCTTCTTGTGGCTCTATCATTATTGATGTATATGTTGATGACATAGTGATTATTGGCAGTGATTCTCCAGGCATTTCTCGTGTGAAGGGTTACAGAAACACTTCTAAACCAAGGATCTGGGTAAACTGAGATATTTTCTGGGCATTGAGGTGCTTAGATCTCATGCAGGTGTCAACCTATCTCAGAGGAAATATGTGCTTGACTTACTACAGGAAACAGGCATGACTGAATCTAAACCGGTATCTACTCCTATGGATTATCACATCAAGGAGACGGTTGATGATGTTGAGTACTCAGATCTAGGATATTACAGGAGAATAGTTGGCAAGCTAATATATCTGACTGTTACACGACCTGACATTTCTTTTGTTGTAGGCGTTGTGAGTCAGCATATGCACTCACCACGACAGTCACACTAGACAGCAGTTTGCCGGATTCTAAGATATCTGAAGAGTGTTCCTGGTAAGGGGATCACATATTCTAAACCCAAGGTGACTCCATCTATTTTGACTCTCACAGGGTATTCAGATGCATATTGGGTTGGTGATCATACTGATAGAAGGTCTACATCAGGCTATTGTACTTTCCTAGGTGATCATTTGAATACTTGGAAAAGCAAAAAACAGCATGTGGTAGCTAGATCTAGTACTGAGGTTGAATACCGTGCTATGGCCCATGCATGTTGTGAACTACAATGGGTCAAATCTGTTTTTTCTGAGTTAAACATCACTATCATGTCTTCTATGGAGCTCAAGTGTGACAATCAGTTTGTTATACACATTGCCAGGAACCCTATCTTTCATGAGCGTACAAAGCACATAGAAGTTGATTGTCATTTTATTCATGATCAAATCAAAGATGGCACTATTGTGACGCCATACGTCAAGTCTGAAGATCAACTGGCGGATATCTTGACAAAGCCTTTGGGTCCAGCAGCTTTTCAAAGTTTATGTGGCAAGTTGGGCATACACGATGTGTACTCTCCAGCTTGAGGGGGTGTGTGAAACAACCTGTATCCCCGTCGATACCATCGACAGGAGGTCGATGGTATCGAGATCATCATAGTGACAGAACATCATTCTGTCGATACCATCGACATCCTGTCGATGGTATCGAGATTGCTACAGCGGCGGAAATCTGCAATCTGCCTCTTGTCGATGGTATCGAGATTGCTACAACGACGGAAATCTGCAATCTGCCTCCTGGTTCTATTTTCATTATATTATTTGTTTTATTGTTTTTCTATTATTTTCTCCTTTGTACCACAATGTATCTTACTCTAATATATAAAAAGAAGTGAGACGGCTATTGCCCTCTCAAGAAAGCTGCTCCTTGCAGCCGACAAATCTCTCGGTGTTTCGTCTCCTCTCCCCCTCACCTCTTCTAACATGAATAAATGATTTATCTCTAACGTGCTCATTCATTGTATCTAGAAGACAATGATTGGTGTATGCGGGTACTACTTTTCCCCTCTTTGTTGGAGTGATCTTATTTTTTTAAAATAGTATATAATTACTTCAATTTCTCTCATGGCAAAGAAGAGGATCATGGTTGCTCATGTAGCCTATCTCATAGTTTTGAAGATTTAAGGCACTTCATAGACAATTCACCAAATATGCAGCTTCATAATCTCTCAGCTATCATTGACAATTGTATCATCAAACTCTTCGATGAGGATTGAGAACTTAGCAGGCTCCACATTCACAATTTATTCACAATTTATTCTTTAGGCTAAAATTCATATATTTGTTTGGAGCAACCCTACATGGATGGGCACATAGTTTTAAAAAGCAGTATGCGTTGTGCATGCAGAGAGGTCACCTTATAGAGTATATGCAGTATGTGGGAGTATATGCAAAAGTATATGTGGTTTTGAATTTTTTTTAATAATTACTTTGTATATATAAAGTAATTACAAAATTGTGTATTTAATTTGTTCATTACATATTTAGACCCTAAAATTTATGATAGATTCAAATATAAGGTTTCAATGAAAAGTAAAGCAACATTTAGAATGCATTCTAGAATTATTTAAACATAAACTCCAATGAAGCACACACAAAATGATTTAACACAAGTACATAACAATCAATACTAACCAAATCATACAAAAAATGGTTGCATGTCCTTGAGGTGTAAAAACAAACAAACATTAAGTAAGAATGTCTCATGTACAAAACATACAACAAATAGTACATCAAGAGAATGTTATTAAGAAATATATAATCTAGTTTGGGTCGAGATAACAAACGTCTATCTACAAATCGCCGACTAATCGGCCTTATAAGCGGCTAAGTATATGCGGACCGCTTATGCGGCCCGTGCGGCCTTTTTTTGAAACATTGGATGGGCATCAAACCATCTTGCATTGTTAATATCTATAAGAGCAAATGATACAAGTGCAAGTAATTTCTAAATAATTGTAATCTAGCCCAATGTGGCAAATTACTCAGATCATACTTAGGTAGCAAGAAACAAGGAGTTCTTTTTAGTCCATCTAATAACCAAAACTGTATGCCCCACCGAACAAAAAGTGCACGCCTCCTAAAACTCTCTCATGCATATATATATATATATATATATATATATATATATATATGCAGCCTAAATGTTTCGATCATTGTGTCCTACATATAACACATCAAGTTTATACGCTGCTTATCATTTTCAATAGCCCTCAATGTGTCATTTACAAGCTCAATGAATGATATGATGAGAACATCACCCCTGAATAAAGTAAATATCTCACTAACCACCATGCTACCCAAACCAGCCTTTGTGCTTAGCCCCTGAAGCATGTCATCCAACAAGGCAACGCGGACCTTTGTATAATAAGTGTCTTTGAATTCACAAATTTAGCAAGTATCACACATGACATTATGAATGAAAGAAGCATCTGAGTCCACGAGTGATTCCTGCACATTCATCACACACAACACTATTTGCATCATTGTTACTTGTTGCACGTATATTGTATAAGGCAAGATTAAGAATATGCACAAGTATACAAGATGCGAGGGTAAATAGCATCCGCAAGAACGCTCCCTTCACAGGGGCAATATCAGTAATAATTTCAAGTATATACTGTATTCAAACCTCTCATGTCTCCTGCTTCATCAGATTTACTAGTACATGTCTGTCCCCATACTCCCCCACAATTGACTATCTTCAAAACATTGGGCTACTTTCTGATGTAGCAATTAAATTAGTAAGTGGCCTTCTTTGAGTGCTGGTCTAACCGTCACTGATTAGACAAACACCAAACACATTCCCATTAGACTTTGTAAGATTAAGTTGCTTTTCAAGGTTGGCCCTCTCCCTCCGCAAGGACCGCAACAATTTAATCCAATAAATTATACCTATGAATGGATACAAAATAGCCTGGATTGTTGCATATATATATATGAACTTGGGTAAAAAAGTTTTCCAGACAATTGAGAGGCCAATCTAGCAGAATAAAACATTGTTGCAGTTTATTGTACCATTGTTCCTCTCCCAATGTCTAAAGCTTCTTGTAGTGTTGAATTCCCTATCGTTTCCTCTTTTTATCATTTGTAACCTTCATATTGCAAAGGAAGTCCTGACGAGGGAGGCAACCAATCTTGTCTCAGAGTTGCATTCTACAATAGCATATCAACCATGTGTACTATCTTACCTTTGGGTAACTCCAATATCATGCAATGGAATCCTTATCGAATGTGCCTTTAATCTAGATTAGGATCTGTTATAAAAGATATAGCAATGTTGCATCAAAATAAATACTAATATCCTGTTTCACAGCCCTCCTTTACTTCAAGTCAATGTATTTCCACAAAGGTGATGCCTCATGTATACTTCCAACCAAAATCAACTACATTCATTTTCCTAAATCAAATTACCAAATAACTAAGAACTGCCTGTTGATTATAAATCAAGTAATCAAGAAAGCATCCATAAATATGCAAAAATACAATCAACTGTATTGTTTAAAAGCATGGATAGAAAAGGTGAGCCCCGAGGCTTCAGAGGTGTACGCCTCGAGGCGAGGTGGCCCCTGCCGCACCTCTGGGTGTGTGCCTCACTGTCCAAGTGACAAAGGCGTGCGCCTCATTTTAGCGAGGCGTAAAAAGGGCATCAAGGCACTGAGGCGTATTCAAGAGTTTTGATCTCAATTTAAGCCTCATATGCACGTGTATAATCTATATATGTGTATATACATATATGTGTATCTAGACACATATATCTGTGTATAATCTATATATGTGTGTATATATACATATATATGTATTTAAACATGTATATTTGTGTTTATATATTTTATAATTTGTATATGTTTATATATGTATATGCATATACATGTAATGATCCACATAGTATACTTGTGCATGTCTATGTGTATCTATATATCTACATTTACATTAGATACTTGTGCATGTCTATGTGTATATGTATATATTTGTATGTGCATGTCTATGTGTATATGTATATAATTGTATGTGCATGTCTATGTGTATATGTATATAATTGTATGTGCATGTAAAGATTTACATGTATATGTCTATATGGGTATTCTTTTGTGTATTGTGCATACTTGCATATGTCTGTGTATATTTAATGTACATACATGTATATAAATATTGGCATGTATTATGTATATATATCTATATGTATATAATATTCCAAATGTGTATACTTGTCTATGCCTATGTGAATGTACATACGTGTATGTACATATATGCGCCTGAGCGGCCACTCAACCAGCCAAGACCCTCATCCGCTCAATTCAGCCCCTAAGCGTCCGCTTAAGCAGTTTGAAGAAAATTGGCCACTTTTTGCCCGCTTTTTTTTATTTTTCCGTAAGCAAGTATCATTAATAAGTTATATGGTCCATGTAGTATTGACTATAATATATGAAACTTGTATACATTAAATGTTCTATGATATACCTAGTCCTAATTTAGAATGCATGTAAGCTGTAATAATAGGATAATGTTGTTATGTATCTAAGTATCATATTACTCTATTATACTTCTAATGGATGACTAGTTTTTCTGATTTCCTTGCTACTTTCATATGATTACTGATTGCTACTACTGGGTAGTATTACTTTTTCGGTGCAATATTGATTACTTGTTTAGTAGTAGAGTATAAAATCATTAATTCATAGTTGGTTATATATAATTAGTGATTTGCTTGCTGAATTTAATGACTAGAAATATGGATTAGTAACAAGTATTGATAAATACTTAGTTAAATACTGATTTACTGATATGCTTGCTTATTTTACCAATTATTATTACTGATTAGTAGTAAAGAGTTTAATAATTAATTCATAGTTTGTTATTTTCAATTACTGATCTGCTTTTAGTGATTAGAAATATTTATTCGTAGTAAAGTATTATTAATACTTTTAACTTAGTGATCTTCTGATTAGATCTGTATAAAAGTTCCTTAGAAATATATTTTATATACACATACGTGTAATTTTGTAAAATAAATATATAAGAATTTAGGCACCCGCTTTTTCAAAAATTGCCTGCCGCTTAACCAGTTACAAGGTGTTGTCCGCACGCCTCCCGCTTCCCGCTTTCTAAAACATTGCATATATGTGCATTAAATATATATGTGTATATTGTACTAACTAACTAACTATATATATATATATATATATATATATATATGAGCACCTCGTACTTTTCTGAGGCTTATGCATGAACCGCCTCGAGGCTTACACCTCGACTCACTAGGAGAAAAACATTGTCCATGTACCTCACGCCTTTTCCAACCTTGTTTAAAGGTTTATTATAAGTCCGTATGATCGTTAATGAATTTACATAAGCAATAGAGAAGTCTACCCCATATGTGCATCAGTGCATGTGACTGGCAAAAAAACAATAGCCTCCATCACATATGATTAACATGAACAATAGAAGAATAAGAAGAAAAAACATTGAAGATGGCGATGAAGAAAACATTGTTAGTAGCAACAATACGAGAGAAAAGACAAAAGGAATAGAAGGAGCCTCACTATCGCCAGTCTGAAGAAAGTACCAAAGTTAGAAGTGGGATGTTGGCTACAATAGCTTCCCTAGACGAGGGGGGTTAGCTTCTATTTTTGGCGTAAACCACAGTTGCACCCGAGGTTGAGGCTCACTTCTTGATATATATGAACTCAATGAGTCACCTTTCTCACTTAAATGCCATTAAGAATGACAATATCCATTTTCATTAGTGAATCATCAGGTACAATCGGATGTTAACATTCAACCATTGCGTTGGAGATATGTTTTACTTGAAACATTCATTCCATATCTATACCTATCATTATTCCTACAGGAAAGTTCGTCTCTGCTCCCTCGAAAATCATGCGCATTGCATACCATTCTCCCTCCCATCAGACGTCTTGTGGGAAAAGCCCACGCACGCTTTCTACAAGTATCCATATGATTTTCGCGACTTTTCCGTCGAGGGGCAGGGTGTCGGAGGTAGAAGAAGATGAACCCAATTATTGTTCTAGTTCTAGAAGTACAAAGAAGGGGGATGAAATTAGATTTCTTGATCATGTCTTCTCAAGGATGTAGATTTCTTGATCATATCTTCTCAAGGACATATGATCCCTTTAATTTAATTAAATCCATACATCCAGTAAAATAACACTCAGTGCTATAGCATGTTTCCAGTGACACAACTTGATCTAATCAGGCCTCTGGAAATTACATTATCACCTTGTCTGATTGGCCTATTCTCCTTAGTCGGAATAGCTCGGTAAATTTCTTTCCTCTGAACTGTCTGTGAGGATTTCCTATCTCGGTTCATCAACCAATTCTTATGTTTTCCCATCTTCAACTACATTACCTAATAGAATATAACCTTAAAAATATATATTCCGTTTTTTCTTGGGTTAGCCAAATAGGTTAATTACACAAATTCATGTGTGTGTTTGCGTGTGTGTGCATGTCAAAAAGCAAAAAGCAAGCTCTTAAAAACGGCTGCTAAGGCTTTATATGTAGTTTTCTCATTTAACATATTCCTAAAACCATCTAATAGACTAAGACAATTCGTCTTGTCTAGAGTGTATGTAGGTTAGCATACATGCACATTAGTTGCACTCAAATGACTTATAAATTATTTGCAGTAAACTGAATCTATAAATAGTATATGACAGTATACACAAGGAATTATAATTCCAAATAACATGAAAACGTAAAATTGACAACAGAAAACTGTAAGATGTAAATATTGAAGAATTAGTGGTTATCTATTGAAATACTTACAAAATATATAATTTCTAATAGAAAGAAGAAACAGAAACAATACAATTAAAGGAGCACCAAAAAGGCAAGGTGCAAATACTCTTAATTGAAGTCATAAAGGAGAAGGAAAGAAGCACAACATAAAAACAAAAAAAGTATTAATCAAACAACAAGAGTGTAATTTTAATAGTAATATCTATCACGTACTAAACAAATGGTAACAAATATCCAGATAGTAATGTCATAAGCACTAATAAATTGATGAGAAATTTCAAAACATACAGTGTCAAATAGTAAGAAGTAGAACGGAGTAATAAAACAAGACAGCAAAGGCCAAAACGAATTTGAAGTTAGTGGCTCATTCAAGTGGGACAGTCTAACTTTCAGCTAAGTACCTACGAAGGTGCCTCTTGTGGTTTTTCATGTACACAATTAAGCGATGTAGTGGGCCAAAAGCGAGCAGTTAACACCCAAATGCTCTTGTGGGTGCCGAGGGTACATTTTGAGCTGCCAAGGGTCCTAGGCAGGTAACTTGTGGGTGCTTGCGAGCTTTTCAGTACATCTGCATGTATGATATTTATCCTCCAGCTTAAGGGGACCATAGCCATTTATATTTTCCTTTACTTTAATATTTCATTACCTCTTTCTCCTTGATTAAGAAGGTTGGCTTGTTTTCATGCGCCTATTAACAGTTTCGTGTCCATTCATTTAAATTTGGAGTAAGCATTCAATTGAAATAACATTACCCATAGGAGTTTATCCATGAGAATGTAACACAAACCTTGATAATAGAATATTTACAACAGGCTATTAAACCCAATATCAGTATTTTACAAAGCGCAACTCTAAACTTTTTTTCAGGTGGCTGTCAAACTCAATAGAACCGGAGAAAGAAGGCATGTTGCTATGCCCTGGGGACTTGGTGGTGCACTATTTCAAGCTGTTCAATTTGTTCAAAACAACAACATTACATTGTCATTTTAAAAATGAAAAAGATATGATGTCGCCCCAGTCAAAACAATAAGTGATATCTCGCAATCACATGTTACTGCTTAGTAACTCATTATTCCTGTATTATATGATTTATTATCGGTTATAGATTTTACTACTGCATCGAATCCGGTTATCGGTTCTACTATTGCAGCTTCCTCACCAAGTCAACCTCTCTGAAGCACCATGAAGTCATATACCCGCATGTATGATGCAGTTCGCTCTCAAGCACAAGATCAACCTCTCATATGTGTGAGGATTCATCCCTTTCAAGCACAACGTCAAGCTTTCTTAAGCGTGAGTCAAGTTCTCTCAAGCCCGTTGAGCAGTTTAACACACAATTTCTCCAGCCATATCAAGCAAATCATCCTCTAGTCATTTCTTCCCTCTCCACCCCATGTCCCCTAACTTATAGGGGAGTTTCTCTTTGTCTTTGTCCACCCCAACCACTTTCGCCGTCTCTTTTTGATTGGTGTGGGGGGGAGAGATAGAAGAGATGAGAAGAGGAGGATGAGGAGAAGCATTGCAGTGCAGAGTTTAGAGCTCAGAAGAGGAAAGAGGAAGAAGAGCATTGTCAACATATGGAGTAGTGTGTACTAAACGTGTTGTCCATATCTTTCTGTCCAGTTCAAGGCCAATGCCCATCCTCGTTGAGTTGCCAAGCATTCATCTGTAATTCATAATTCATCTTCTCGCATCGTTGTCAGCTGAAGAACATGATTCCTCATAACAATTGGATGTCATCGGTACTCTAAATTAGGCAAATATGTTTTTTCATTGGTGATGTCTTGGTCATTCTACTCTAGAAACACTTCAATCTTCTAGTATTGGAGCATCTTAGATTATTTTCACATTTAGTTGTTTCAGATCTAACATACCTGTCTTTTGCAGAAGATCATTAAGTCGATTATGTCAGCATGTTTTCCCCTTGTTTGTATGTGCTCTGTCAAGCACGTTGATGTTCGTCCGCACCCTATCAAGCACGTTGATGTTCTTCTATGCCCTATCGAACACGCTGATGCTCGTCTGTGTCTTGTCCAGCAGGTTGATGCTCGTTTGTGCCCTGTCAAGCATGTTCATGTACGTCCGTGTCTTGTAAAGCATGTTGATGTTCATCCGTGTCCTGTCAAGCACGTTGTTTCTGTTACAGTCTAGTTTTCTTGTGGCGCATATCCTGCAAACTACTTCAATGACAGTAGCAATTGAGTTCATGACTCGGATGATCTTCGCAACTTCCGTTAGCATACTCCAAGATACAAGCTCCAACCTAATAAAAATTTGAGTTGTTTCAAAGACTGAGTGTTTATCAATCTCACTCAAAGATTATGTGTTTATCAATCTCAGGGGAAACTATAAAGTCAAAGACGCCAAAGATATTAAAGTCTGGGGGAGTGCACATGTCGTGCTAAGTCAAGAGGTTGTCATCCAAACTGGGCATGTGATTCCCCCATGCTCCAGCTTGCGGGGAAGTGTTAGAAGTATAAGTCATATCTCATACGGGCCACAGTTATTCTATAGATCTATATAGATTCAAGTGAGGTCCGGAAGTCTCTAGAGTCATGTCCACCTTCTCCTATATTATGGAGGCCAATGGATTTGATGTTCCCATTTAAATGTAGAACAGGCTGCTCCTAACTTAACCCTTTGTCGTGCATACAGAGCATTTGATCTGTATGGATAGTTATTATTTGACTAAACACGTGTATGGATGTCACAAGAGTAGTAGCGTGCTCTTGTTTAAAACAAGAGCAGCAAACCCTAACTCATAAAGAAGACGGGTCTCTCTTGTATAAAACAACATTGTGAATATATCGTCTTTTCCTTATTTTTAACAATCATAAACAAACTTAAATAAGGAAGAGCCGAGATAACTCCAACATAAGGTTGTCTTGACCTATGCAGCACCAACTGGGCCCATACATGGTCCAGAACACTTATGTACCATCATCGATTTTGTTTTCAAAAAAAAAATGTGCAACTCAATGTCTAATTTATAAATCCTAACATTGGAATCAACATAATAGTACCATATATCTGAACACTATTTTGATAATTGGTTTGATTACAGGGAAAGTGTAGCCAAGGTTCGGCACGGAATGCCGAAAATTGGCAGTCTGTTGGTCAATCACATCAGTTGTGCTAGTTTTCAAGTAATCTTAATCATGTTGGCTGGATGGTAAAATAAATGCAAATATGTTAGCCGGTGACAAAGTGGACTATTTTGTTGTTTACTATATGATATGTTGCAAAGTTAGTTGTTCATTACTATACAGGATATATTACAAAAGTGGACAAAAATATGACCGAAGCCACAGGCGAAGTCCAAATTTTAGCAAGTGTGACGCCCATGTTTTTTAACACAGGAAATCTATCCTATAAATTGGATTTTTCTGTCGGCACCCAGGGGCAGGGTTAATTGTTCATTACTATATAGGATAAGTTGCAGCATTCTTTATAAACAAGTATTGTAGTAAAGAAAGATAGGTTTCATTATAAACAAATATGCAGAGACCACAACTCAGCTTATAAATAAATTTCAGAAGCATCAACCAAAGAAGTTTTGGGGTGACTTACCATAAAGGAAAGGAGACCAGTCAGTATGCTGCATCCAAAATTTACAATATAGTAAGCAAAATCTCATAATGCAAGATTCAACAAAAATTTATTCCCAAAGAGTAACAAAATAAACAAATCTAAAACTTTCATGAAGTGTCGCTTATCCTAACCTGGAGACTGACCAAATTGGATTCCAAGTCTCGGGATGAACTGTAATCAGAGAAATCCAGAATAATTTCAAGTACTATTCAGAAGTAGAACAATAGAAGGAGAGAAGGAGACGCTTTTAAAAACTTACAATCACTCATTGACAGGCAAATCTTCTTATTAGTAGCAAACCGGCCATTTGGAGTGGTCATACTGGTCAAATGAACAATATCAAGTGCTGGAAATATTAAAATGAGTTGAGCAGAAAAGTGATTGTACATCAAATACCTGATGCTTGGGGGCTTGTATGGGTAATCTGGAGGGAACTTAATTTTCCCATAGTAGTAACCACCTATATCAGATTTTGTAAGACCAGCGAAAATACCAAAGATTAATCAATGTAGTCTTTGGTGACGTGCTAATGTTATGGCCAGTACTTACACCATATTGTAACATATTATCTAGATAAGAAACTTATTGTGTTTTTGTATTAACATAAATTCTATGCAAAGTCAAAAGGCAGTAGGAGAAGAAATACTTTTTTACCTGAAAAGGGGGTGCCTTCACTTCCTTCAAGTACATAATCTGATAACAGGAAACTGGGATTCAGGATGACAGGATCTATTTAAGGTCTCAAGCAAGAATAGAGCCTTGATAACCAAAAGTCAGAGTAGAGATTGGCAATTTAGTATTAGGAGCATATTACATAGCACAACCAAATAAGCATACGCTATATGACACAGACACTAATAAAAAAATCATAGCAACACAAGACCAAAGATCCAAGGTGCTAATGGAAAAGAGCATATTTTAATCAAGGTTAAAATAGAGCGAAACAGTGTTCAAAAAAGTGGTTTATGGTATGCGATTGGCCAGGGTACTGCATAGAGTATATGCAGAATGTGGGCGCATATGTGGGGCGCGTGCAGTTTTGGGTTTTTCTATAAATTATATAGGGGCATGTAATCATACATTTAGTGTGTAACATAGTACAATTATTTATATTAATATGTAAACATATACATGTATATCATGCTATAAGTATGTATATTTACATATATAGTATATGAGGGTGTGTATTTGTCTGTATAAGTGGTTTAATAAATCAATATATAAACAAGATAACTGATTAAAAATGCAAATATATAGTCTATATACAAGAAGCTGTCCGTTTATATGCCACATATACAGTTAGAGCCGCATACTGGGCTCCACAGCCATGTGCACTTTGGAGAGCTGGCTGAAACGTATATGAGAACATTGGAGAAATAAGAAGATACATTTTATGAGATGTGACAAGTCTTATGCATGGTTGTCAACCTATCACAGCGCTCCTTTATCCATACTGGATATAAACCTATGTTCATAAATGAACTGTTTATTTTTAGTTTTTCCTTAATAGGTTTATGAGAACAGAAGAAAAGCTTGACGATTAGAGAAATAGTACCTTAGTTCCTATCAAAAAGGTTAAGATGCTGATAACTGCACAAACTACAAAGGTATTAAGCTCATAAATAGCACTATGTAGATTTGGGGCAGGATTAGTTAGCACAAACTAGATCTCTAACACATATCAGACAGCCATGGTTGTATAGGCGGCTAGGCGACCAGGCATTACCTGGGGACGCCCAGGCAGAGGCCCAGGCGTTTATATATATATATATATATATATATATATATATATATATATATATATATATATATATACATATACATATATATACATATACATATATATATATATACATATATATACATATACATAAATATACATATACATATACATATACATACATATACATATATATATATATATATATATGTATATGTATGTATATGTATATATATATGTATATATATGTATGTATATATATGTATATATACATATATATATATATATTTATTTAATGGATACATGTAAAATATATGATAAATAAAATTGAATGAGTAGATGATTAAATAATATCAGAATCAGTACATAAATAAACACAAATCAGTAGATAACTAAATAAAAAACCATAGATAAATAAATACAAATAACTAGATGAATAATTACAATTAAGGGGGTAAATAAATACAAATCAGTAGATAAATAAAGTTACATCACTAGATGATTATTTAATTTCAAAAGAAGTACACAAATAAATTCAAATGAGTAGATAACTAAATAAAAAACAGTAGACGGATAAATTTAGTAGATGAATAAATACAAATTAGTTGAGAAACTAATATAAATCAGTAGATGATTAATTCATTCCTAAATCAGGACATAAATAAATGCAAATAGTAGATGAATAAATACAGAAAATACAAATCAGTTGATAAATAAAATTAAATCAGTTGATAAATAAAGTTAAATGAGTATATGATTGAATAATATCAGAATCAGTACATAAATAAACACAAATCAGTAGATAACTAAATAAAAAACAGTAGATAAATAAATACAAATAAGTAGATGAATAAATAATGTTAAGTGGATAAGTAGATACAAATCTGTTGATGAATAAAGATACATCAGTAGATGATTATGTAATTTCAAAAGCAGTACATAAATAAATTCAAATGAATAGAAAACTAAATAAAAAACAGTAGACAAAAAAATACAAATAAGTAGATGAATAAATACAAATCAGTTGATAAACTAATATAAATCAGTAGATGATTAATTAATTCCTGAATCAGTACATAAATGAATACAAATAGTAGATGAATAAATATAGATCAGTTGATAAATAAAGTTAAATCAATTGATAAATAAAGTTAAATAAGTAGATCATTAAATAATAACAATATCATTACATAGATAAACACAAATCAGTAAATAACTTAATTAAAAATATAAAAAAGCCCAACAGCAGCCTAGGCGTGCCTAGGTGCCGCCCAAGCGTCCGCCCAGGCTGCGCAGAGGCCTAACTAGGCCGGGCACCTGGGATTGGGACCCTAGGTGAACGCCTGGGCCACCTGGGCGAGCGCCCAAACAACTCAGCAGACAGCCAATTGGTTTATGCCTAAAGTTCAATCATTAAGGCTAAGTTTTACAAAGAAACAGAATAAAACGATAAACAAAGCCCATATAAGAATTTTCTCCCCCTCAATATTACATTAAAGCACTCAAACACTCAGACACTCCCCCTCAAGTAGATACTTCAAGCAAGCAGGTAGGTCGCAGAAGCTTCTCGATCATCTGGAGCAGAAATAAGCAGCATCATAATCATCTGGAGCAAAAGATAAAATAGCCGATAGGCACCAGGTCTTCATCAAAGTCGTCGTCGTAGTAGCCAGAGAGTTTTGGGTCACAGTGGCAGAGTAGCAGAGCCCAGAGAGTGCTGGATCACAGTAGCAGTAGTAGTCAACGTACAAATAAAGTACGGACAGGTCAACGTGTGAAATAGAGCACGAACGAGCCAGAGAGTGCTGGTACACAGAAGTAGAGAGTCGATGTGCAAACAAGGCACGGACATGCCAGAGAGTGTCGGTGCACAACAGCAAAAGTCGACGACGTAGGCAGATAGAAGACCAATGTACAAAGTAGCAAGCAAATAAATAACTCCAGTATGCAATGTAGACGAAGCTCCATGTAAAGTCACAACAAAAGTCTTCATCATCTTCACTCTTCATAAAATATTCATCACATTAGTGGGCGTCAAAGTCCAGAGAGTGCTGGTTCACAGATTCCAGAGAGTGTTGGTCCACAGTAGAAAGTCAACGTGCAAAATAGAGCACGGAAAACAGATAGTGCAAAAGCACAAAGCAACAGGTAAAATGTGATAATCATAGCACAAGTAGTATCAATGACGTCCAAATATGTAACTTCATAGCAACGTTCGGGGTAGATGATGAATAATCAATAATAGCAGCAGAAAACTTCATATAACAACAACACAATCATGAACAAGCCACATAACAATAGACGGATCCACATAGAAGCAAAATGAACACCATATAGTAACGAAAGGATCCATATATCAGTAGTATAAGTGGCATGAAGATCCATGTAGCAGCATAACTGAATTCTTCTTCTTCTTTCTTCATCTCTCCTCCGTTTCTCCCCCTCACACCAACCACAGAGAAGATCAATGGTTGGGGTGGACAAACACAAGTTCCACTGGATTTAGGAAATCAAACAAAAGAGTTGCGAGTGGTGTAAAACCTCACATAATCAAAATGTGGACCATGGTGTGCGGATTATCCGAGGCAACCATCTTAGCAGCAATAGCATTCGAGCAGTAGCAGCAACAAATAAATGGTATTTGTAGCAGCAACAAAAAAGAAAAACACAACACAATTGCAGCAGCAGTAGAGGTCTTAAAGGCCAAACTATTCCAAACCAATAGCAGAAAAGAAGAGCACCTCAGCAAGGAAAACGTCAAAAATTCAAAAAATGTGCAGCTATACATGCTGCTACAGTACCAGCGGCAGCATAGAGGTTAGAAGATCAAACTCCAACTCATTCCATAGAGTTTTGATGGTTTGGCAGCTAAGGTAGGAGATGCTCAAGACATAGATGACCTAAATGGAGTAGGTCCTAAGGAGAGGCAACACCTTGGTAGGCCGTAATTGAGCCGGAGATCAAGAGCAGGGACAAACTTGTACAGATGGCCAAAAAAAGATGCAATAACTTCTCCAAGGCATGTGGAAGACTTCTCCCTCTCCTAGAAGCCGCTAAGGTGTTGAGGAAGAGAAGGGGGGCACTGGAGGCTGGTAGAAACCATGAAGGAGAGGACTGGAAGCTCCCAAAATCCCGCCGTGCTACAGTAACGTACTATAGCAGTACGCCAGATCTGAAGGAAAGGGCGCCCGGAGCAGCAGAAAATGAAAGAAATGATAGAGAAGCATGGGGCAACAATCTCCAGTCAAGTAGAAACAATAGGAGGAGCGTCAACAGCAAAAAAAGGAGAGGAAGGAGTAGCAGATGCCATGGATTGATGAGTGGACAAGGCTTGCGGGCGGCCAAGAATGAAGAAGGGGCCGCCCGCCGGCTACTGCTCTCTCTTTTTTTTCTTTTTACTTGACGGCTAGGGTTTCAGATCTCTGCTCTGATACCATCTTAGAGAATAAAAGACGGTTAATTGTTCTATTAGGTAGGAGAAACCCTGCTCCTATAAATAGGAGAACAGGAAAGCGTACAGGACATAAGACAACCCTAATGGGCCAAGACACTTAGGCCCATATTACAAACTAATAATAAAAACACTAACTAAATAACTCTCAACAGAAACTTATAGAGAAGTATGGATAAAATTAAAAAAAAACATATAGTTTTCCATTGATTTTGAAAAGGCAGATTGGCAGGCTTTGCAGCAGAAAGAAAAACAAGCAGTCTCGGGCATTGATTATAGAAATATAATACTTCAATTGTTAGGCCCTACGGAAGGGGAGACACCGAGATTTCCAACAACAATTGGAAAAGGATTAACTCTAACTCCTTATCACTTGTTTTCCTTACAAAAGAGACAAAATAACATGTTCATGGTGATATTTTTGAACGTATTGTATTATTTGGGTTATTGATTTAATCTTGATGAAATAGATATGGTTGAACCACAAACCAGAGCTTTGGAGAAAGGCTTTGAAATCTAAAGGTTTAAAGATTAGTAGAAACAGAACAGAGTGTATGCATCACATTTTAGCCAATCTAGAAGGAAAGCAAGATGCGCTCTAACTTTTGGATCGAGCGATCGCCACAAAATGAGATAACTTCCACCAATTGGGGTTCATCATTCATGTAAAATGGTTAAGTATAAGAGGATATCTCCAGAAGTGCTACAACAGGGTCCATGAAGTCAAGGAGTGCGACAAGTTCATTATGTGACCATAAAACTTCACTCAAATTGAAAGGTACTTCAGTTCTAATGCATCCAAGGCTGCATATTGTATGGTACTAAATGTTGTGGCGGTGAAGATATAATGTGTTAACAAGATGAATGTAGTGTAGCACAAATGAGAACCCTAAGATGAAATAACAAACTACAAGAGGGTCAACTTAGGTGGTTTGGACATTGCAATATAGACCGGAAAGACCTAGGAAGCGTGGACACTTCAAAACAGGTGTCGTACCCGTGTCGGACACATATTGAACACCCGTAGTCCATGGACCGCCTAAATATGTATTGAACACTTCTCTAGCCATCTTCAAAAAAAAATTGCTTTTTACAGGTGGATGCAGCTTGGACACGGCTGGACACGCCCGGGCCCATTTACAGCCCACAAAAAATCTAAGATTAGATAGCAGCTGCATTTTTTATATTCTTATCGCATGTCTAAGTTTAAGTCAAATCCAGCTTTGTTGGCAATAGGACTTGGGACATCAGCTGCATTCTTGCTATTCTTATCGCATATCTAAGCTTAAAGCAGCAGCAGCCGTCTCCCAATTCTTGCTTTCATTCAATCTCTCGGCTCATTCATCTATTCTTGGGCTTGAGGCTTTCCTCTATTTTTGGAAAACTGATCAACTAAGGTAAAATATCAACATTTATCCATTATTACCTTGTTCTATTAATGTCTCTATGTTTCACTTTCTTGAATGTCCAGTTGTGCATTTAAATTAATTGTTATTGTGTATCTAAATAAATTCCTTATGAACAGTCTGATAATATGAATGTCACTTTGTTTATTCATACATGTGCAATTAATGAGTACTTACTACTGACTTACTAACTCTATATATGTTCAATGGTAAATATCCGAAATTCAGCAGCTTACTAGACCGTTGGAAGTGAATCTGTGAAGTCCATTCTTGGACTAGGCTACTGCTACTGCAGCTGGAAAAATCGCTTACTGTTAATTCCACAAAATTTCTATCTTTAGACTATTTTAGACTTCATTGTTCACACTACTTAAGTTCTTGGTGAGTTGGTGTTTCTTTACATCATTCGTGTAAGTCCCATCATACATTTTCTTAAAATCGTAAAATTGAATTCCACCTTTCATGTTACAATCTCTCTTAATTAATCTATCAGTCTGTCTTCTCATATCTAATCTTTATCTCTCTTCGTGTTTTGAGTACTATACATGAAATCTGAATGGAATCAAAATGTCTTTTTTGTAATTTGTATTTGACACAAAAATGAATGACCTCTTCTATGGAAATTCTACTTCAATATTTCAATATTGTGGTTATTGGTTTCATTTTTTTAGTTTATCTTAAATTTTTCGCATTTTTTATGAGTTTACAAATACATATATATATAATTAGATTAATTACAAAAGATAATTAAAAAATTGTCGTGTCTATAACCGTGTTCGTGTCCTATATTTTCCAAAATTGTCATGTCCCGTGTTCGTGTTCATGGACGTGTCCGTTTTTGTGCTTCCTATGGAAAGACCCCAAACATGGTTAAAAGAAAAGAATAACCCATGCAGCCAACCCCAACATAATTGACACTGAAGGTTAGATGATGGTTGTGTTGGTGTTGGTGTTGGTGTTGGTGTTGGTGTTGGTGTTGGTATTGGTGTTGGTGTTGCTGTTGCTGGCGGCGGTGGTGGTGGTGATGGATAAATAAGAATATACTTGGAAATATGATCAATTCATTAATAATAGCATATATAATATAGGAAAGTTGTATAATGAAGAAGGATCTGTGTAGTTGGCCTCAGCATGATCGGCCATTAGGCTTGCATTGTTGTTGCTTATTGTTGTTTTTTAAGAACCAAAAGGACTTCAATCATGTAACATTAAATTTTTATAGAAGAAGAAAAAAAGAATAAATCATCAAGGCCGTATTGGTCAGCCCCACCTCAATTTCAAAAGAAACCCACAAGAGATATCCCACAAATTTGGTCAATCCCCAAGAAATGTTTCCTTAATCCTAATTCTCATGTAAGAAGTGTTACCTACCCTTGGTTTCAAAATCATGTCTCGGGGTGAGATGGTCCCCTTAATTACCCAATGTATGTGCTTTCATAACCCCTAAGTGATGTAGGACGAGCATAACTTTTTTAATAGTTTTTATAATGTTTTACCAGTTACCTTGTGTTTTAGGAGTTATTTGATATTTTCCCAGTTGTCTTGTAAGGCATGTGGTTTAGTCCCACATTGGCTAGTTGTGTAGTGAGTTGGTTTTAAACACCTATATATAGTCTTTGTAATGTTCTTTGCAAATCAGACTTGATGAATGAAATCTTTTGATGATTATTATTCATTTTGATTAGTTATTTTAGATTAGTTCAGATCTAGATAATTAGTCTTAGATTTTATTCATTAGGTTCCATTACTAAGGCTAGCATTTTTTCTTGTAAGATACACTGTAAAAGGGAACTCGAGGAGTGAGGTACTACGGCACTCAAGAGATATATGCCTCATTCAACAAAATTTCACATCAACTAGAGTCCTACAAAGAGAAAAGGCATCTCCTGCCCCCATTATTTAATGACCAAAATTCTTAATCCTAGCAAGTAAAAGATGGTTTGTGATTGTGCTGTCTTACATGATGTTTAAGAAGATCAACGGATTAGATTTTTTTTTTAAAATGCATCATGGAAAACTACTTGAGTGTATTCTGCTCCGAATACACTCGAGTGTATTCTCTCTCTCTCTCTCTCTCTCTCTCTCTCTCTCTCTCTCTCTCTCTCTCTCTCTATATATATATATATATATATATATATATATATATATATATATATATATATTCTTTTTCTCTCATCTTCACTGCATAAAAATCAACATGTATACATGCAGATCCATGTATATATGATACACAGGTATGTTTGTGAGGGAGAGGTTTTGCTTGCGTGTGTATGCCCACTTGCACCTCAATTTTTTAAAATCTCAAGCCCCGTACAGGTGAAGGCTTACACCTTACCTTCATAAGGAATTTTCTAATTCGGCCTCATGTACTGTTAAAGCCTTGCATGTGCCCTGTTCAGCCTGCCACTGATGGCAAAGCAGAAATACAAATTGTTGAGAAACTTCTTTTCATGCTTCTCAATCTCTTATGTCCTTCAAAACATAGCCTTCCTCACTTTTACGAATTGCACAATAAAAGGAGTTCAAAATCGGCTACTTTCACTTCTACCAAATTTTTTGCCACCACCAAAGCATAACAGTCACAGTCCTTATTGAGCACTGAAGCATCTCCATCTCCTCCCAAACAAAACTCTTTCATGAAATATGAGGAGCATAAGCCTCTTCCATCATTGAAAAGGCATCATCCTCATAGAGAAGACGATTGTTGTTGTGACAATTATAACTCAATGCCCTAGTAGTTATTATCAGCAGCACCAAACTACCATAAAGCAATATGTGTAGTTATTAACAATAGGAAACTACTTGCACTAGAGAGGGAAGATATCAATGGTGGTATGGTGAGAGGTAAGGCAGGTAGAAGATAGGCACCATGCCATAAGGGAGGAGGTTGGGTGTCCAACCTAAACAAAAGCATTACAAGAATGATCAATAGATGCTTCAGTCTGCTAATCCCCAAAGGTGGAGATATTGAGACATTTATACCAAGGAAGAAAATGTCCGATTTCGATGTCGTTTCGGTGGCCACTGAAACAGAAATTTCGACAAAATTTTGATAAATGTGTGTCTGACGTTTCGACGGAAAAATAAACAAATTAATTTATGGAATTTTACCAGAATGATCTACTAGTGTAGATCTACTCAAATATGTAATAATATTTCATATTGGATATGTGGGGGTGGGGTCTCATCATTTTTTAGTGAATGACCCTGAACTATTTCGATGGGCATTTCGATGGGGATTTTTTATGTCAATTTTCAATGGTGAAATCAATGAATTAAGTCATTATAGTTTGCAAGCACAATATATAGACTTAAAGACACAAAACTATGCAAAAAAATATGCTCTAGGTAGTACATAGTATATGAAAAAGTAGAAGAAAAAAAAAATCGATGATCTGCTTGTTTCGAGAGTTTCGTCAGTCAATTTTGATGTCTGATTGCCATAGAAACAGAAATTTCAGTCAAAATTTTGACCATTTCGTCGAAATTTTGAACATTGATTTATACATATCCTCTGTTGTCAATTTCTTTATCAAGGCTAAGATACAAATTATTCCTACTAGCCAATCTTACAAGGGTATCGTGTGAGAGCAAGGGCAGTCTCTTTTTTCTCCGTTGGTACAAAATGAATCTTCTTTGTTCACATGGGAGAAAGTTGGCCTGGCATGGAGAGGAGTTTTCCAATGTCTAGGGGTGCTTACAAAGCATTGTTCAAGTATCCCAAAGGGCCAAGAAAAGGCGGAGAAGGGTCACAATGTTCGAACATATGAGGGAGGATCCCAATCTAGATAAGTTAGAGGTGACTTTCAAAATTAACGCTTAGTGGCATGAATGGCGTATCTAGGTCAAGCAAAGAAGGTGATTTTCCTCCTATTGACAAGTACTCAAGCACCTCAAGATAATATAAAGGTAACTAAGTGACAAAATATAGTTGGGTGTCACAAAAAATGGTAGAATGCTTTGATGAAAGATGTTAGCTTGTTGATATAAACTTGGATGATTTGTTTGCCATATAAATTGGGAAGGTAAATCATGATAACAGTACATCCATATAGGAGCTAACAAGTTTCTTTTACCCCATCTATTTGTCTTGATGGAGACCTTGAATCATTTAGACCCAAAGAGTGTGTATGTGTAGACTCTAGTCACGATTTGATATTTTTTGGGAGATTGTTGATAAACATATTGATGCAGGTAAAGTCCCTCTCCCGGTTCCAAAAACATAAGACAACATCGAATTAGGTTTAAATAGTTCTTTTTAGAATTTTATCATGTTTTAGGATTCATTATGCAATGTTTCAGATTTAGGACCTAAGTGTTTTGTAAGGGAATTATTTGCAAGTTCCAATTTTGTTATTTTATTTGGTTGTTAACTAGGTGCCTAGTCGCAAATGTCGTATCATCTTGGGTTTTGATATACTTATAGATAAAAGCATTTTGGTACATGTCCGAGCAAACAAATAGATGATGACACTAGGATTTTGGCTTTTAGGGTATTGCTCCCCATTGTTGACATCAAAGTTTAAGCCTAAACCCTAGGCCTAGATCTAGGACACCCATATCTATCCTTGGCCTTTTAAGCTCAAGGTTTAGGGGCCATCATACGCTCAATTGGATCTAAACGCTTAGGTCTGATCAAATCATAACATCAAAAATGTAATTAGAGATTATTGAACAATACGCCGCCACCCATCTTCCTCCATTATCTTTCACCTCCATCTTTGATCTTCTCCTTCCATCTTCATGTGATCCCTTCCTTCCTCTTTTTTCTTCTCTGGAACTCCTCTCTTCATTTATCCTACAACTTTGTTTTCCGCAAAAGCTATTGTAGCACCGCGATGACAAATGTTTTATCCATCAGCAATCAATGGTCTAACCACCCTCTTCGACATTGTCACGAGGCCTTTGGTGAGCCCTAGAACCTTTCCCTGTGAACTTACAGCATATATCTGCTCCTTATTTCCAATGGCTCCAAGTAACCATTGAGTTGAACAAGAAGGATGTCAATGTCTTCCCTAGCCTCCACAAGTTCCCCACAGACAACGAAAGCTAAATGTAACTATAGGAGCATATCCTCTACTATCTACAAGACTCCAATTCTTGTAGCAGAAGTAGTAGCAAAAGGCTTTAGCCCCAAATCTATTTTGGGTGTTTTTCCTCTTCCTCGTGCTTCATCCACCATCTAGAGCCGGCTACAAGCCTACAACATTTTGGAGATTTCTGATTCTGCAACGGCCATTGAGAAATGCATGTGCATCCAAGGCCCGAATTCCTAAATCCTAGAATGCACCCGAACTTCACGGACAAGCACCATTATGCATAATGGATCTTGCAATGCCAACTTTAGCATTGGTAATTATGCACAAAGATTTTGATTCATCAAAAATTAATACAATTCAAACAAGAGAGAGGAGATGAAGACAGGAGGATATTGACACATGGGTTTCCTGGAGGATTTTTTTTTCTGTCTAAAAAAGGTTTTAGGGCGTGGAATATAGTTTCCGTATGTTGCTTTATTGTTTGATATCCTTGGCGATGCTCCTTACAGCAATGTGCAGCCTTAGGTGCAGGATTGGACTAGAATCATGCCTTATTTTGCCAACCCACATTTGGCTGCATATTACCAGCATGGGATTTTTTATCCAGCGGCAAAGAAGTCCAATCTACTGGGACTTTTCACCCCCCCCCCCCCGAGGTATTAGTTGGGATAGACAAAACCTGACTCAACAAAGGCCCCGACACCCTCCACTCATCCTCACTCGTGAAGCCCCTAAATCGACACACCTTCCCCCATCTTTCCAGCAAGCTATAGCTTCCATCTACAAGGACCATCCATATTCTCTATCCACAATCAATGGACACCTGCAATCCCTCATACCAGCACGTATCTCCTACCTCCCAACCATGATGATGGCAGCCTCGTTTTGTCAGTTCCATCAAACACTTTCATCTCACTCGTTGTGCAATATAGATGGTAGTGGTTTTAATTTTTTCTGGATAATAAAAGATATAGCAAGTGTGTGTGATGATGTGGATGAATTAATTGTAACCACACTAGATAGAATTATCATCCACGTGTACACATGGCAAGATCTGCTCCTATCTGGAATCCAGTTGGTATTTTGCTAATACAAAATTCGTGACATTAACCTTTTGTAAAATCCACATAAATCCTGTCAAAACACCTTTTAATTTTGTAAAGCAAGAAGCACCGTCAATTAGATTTGATTTCTAAGTTACTAAAATTACATATCTACATATCTACAATGGCTAGTGTGAATGCTCGAACTGCACCATGTTTAGGCACACTTTAGCCATGGCGATAGATCGAAGGTGGACCAAGGAGACAAGATCAAAACAATGCTTTCCTGTATACATCCAATGCAAGATAGGAAAACAAGCATCCTATCCTACATGTATACCATCCTATCCAAACTTTTGAAACAACCCATCATAATACCCTCCTACAATCCAAACATGGCTTTATAATCAAACTGGGCTGAGTATTAGAGCCAAGTAGATATAAAACTCAACTAAGTCACATTGTGAGCATTCTCATATTTCAATTTGCTGTGTGTTCAAATGTAATGTGTCGTTTTGATGACAGTGCCATCTCATGTCCGTGCAACCGTCATAAGGTTTGGTTACACTTGATAGATAATGAAATGCCCTACTCACCGAGTACTCATTGCAAAGAAGTTTTTCCATCTACTGCCCAGATTTGGGCATTCATAGTGGACCTTCGGTTAGATTTTTAGCTTCATTGGTCATAGCAAGGTCATTGTCACCACTCTATTAGCCACTTCAATGACTCTGTCTACTGTAGGGAAATGGATCAAAGTTTGATCCAGTGCTCTCTAAGCTCATTTTAGATTTTGATGATATGCTTTTGAAACTCCCCCCACCACACCCAAACTTAAAGTATCTCACGCGTGGTTTACTTGGCCTCCTCTCTAGCCCGGTTCGACGACACAGATTTTGCAGCTAGCTTTCCCCAGGATCGCTTGGCTCTGGGCATGAGGTTGCCAATATTTTTCTGCCTCTATCATGCTCTTGACCTTCATTTTCTCTTATTCCAGAGGAATGAGAGCTCCATCACCTTTATCGGCGATAGGAATGTTGGGTTCTAGATAACCAGGGACTTATCATTGGGAGGCCATCGTAGTGAGCTTGGAGTTGCAGCTTGAGTACGCAAGGATATGACGAAGACTCGGGTTAGCAACAGTTAAGGTGGGGATTTGAGCCTTATTGGAATACGGAAGTTCAAGCTTAGGAGAAATTTAGTTAATTGCCAGTTCAAAAGGGGTTCTTTTTTCAAAGGGCACTAGAATATTTATAAATCGGGATCTGATTTCAATCGACCTTTATAAAAACTTAAAACTTGAGTTCAAAAACAGTGTGTTTGATCATTTATGTGTTTGATAATATGAAATGAAATATTGAAAAGAAAAAGGATCTCCAACTTGTACACAGGATTTAGAAAGTAACACTCAGTAAAGAGGTTGAAACTGACGCTGTGTATATGGGAGAAGTTCAGGATTGAACCATGTTGTCTGGGACAATCAATAATAAGTATATCATACTAGATTGAGAATTTGAGACTAGATGAAATCGTCTCTGCAAATAGGTTGGGGCAAGACCCAATTAGATCCTAATCAACCATACTGTAAAATTATAATAGACAAGTAGTAAAAGCCCAAGACTAGTTATTGGGACGGATGAAATAATGGAAGCAATCAAAGTAGGTTATAGTTGAATCACCGGGTCAATTTTACACTACATAATTACCTTTCATCAGTTCTGAAGTAATCAAAGTAGGTTATAGTTGAAGCAATCAAAGTAGGTTATAGTTGAAGCACCCGGTTAATTTCGCACGACATAATCATCAATTGAACTTGTGGAATCAAGACAAACCAAGATGCAGCGGGTTCATCCGTTCTTGTTTAAGTACACAAAATTCGGTAAACATGCAAGTAAACGTGAGGAAATTGGAATGTGTCAGTCATATTATATGCTTAGACCAATATGTGCATATCATAGACAAGCTTTTGAAATAAAAAAATTTGTACAGAACAAGGAGTGACATTTTTTAAGCAAATGATATATTATAATAGAGAGAGGTAATGAGTGGAGAGAAAATCAACCAAGAGTTTAGGCCTGTCAGGGATGGGGGAGAACAGAAGATCTGATATTTTTTCTTTTGGTGGTAAAGAAGTACACAACTTTCAAAAATTGCGACAGTTGGTTAAAACCATGGAACTAAACTTCGGCGAAGTTGGGCGAAGTTTCGCCGAAACTTCGAACTTCGAGCCTAGGCGAAGTCGAATCCTCAATACTTCGGCTTCGTCTAAACTTCGGGGCGAAGTTTCCCTGATTTCATCGAAGTTGGGTTTTTTTATGTATTTTCGTCTCAACTTCTCCGAAGTTTCCTCGAAGTTGGCGAAGTTGGGGCGAAATTGAGACAACCCAGAACATTAATTTTAACTAGTGCACTAGCGGCCATATAATACATAAGTGTCGCCTCCAACCCTCTTCACAACTTCTAATATCAACTCCTATGTTTGTTGCTGCCACTCTTTCCTACAGAGGGTCTTGTAACTACTATTTGGTTGTATATTTGTATATAATACATATGTTTAACACTTGAACTGTATTAGATTGTGTATTGCATGTTTGACCATTGCAGGTGCACATCATATTATCAACCTACTTAGGGTTAAAGACTCATGAATCGTGTATTTTTGTTAAATAAGCAATTATAAGAGAGAGGTATAACATAATTAGAAGTTTTCAATCGAAGTTTCCTTCAAATTCACATCATTTTCTTCAAAAATCGGCATCGAAGTTTGTCGAAGTTTGCGTCTAAACTTCCTCAAAGTTTCCACAAACTTCCATTCCACTTCCACACCTGGCGAAGTTGACACGAAGTCGAAGTCCTGCACCATGGTTAAAACAACGCGTAGATGAGTCTGTTAAACAATGCTTCCCTATATCACATGTTGACGGGTTTTCGCTTGGCCTTTGTTGTGGTTGTTGGATTGTATTGTCTTGTGTTTCTTTTTATTATTTCGCTTTGCTCACTGTATATCAATGCAATCGTGGTGCAAGCCCTCTTCAAAAAAAAGTTGACAACAACAGTTGGTACGAGTCATAAATTATTTGAACTCACGCCACTCTAGAATATCACTTGAAGACGGCCGAGCCACTATCTGAGGAACAGGAACCTGCAAAAGAGGACTGCGTTAGAGCCTTCTATGTGAAAAGTAACTGAAGTATGGGACGTACCAGCAATAGTAAAACCTATTCTTTTAGGCACGAATGAATTAATTTGAAATATATAAACTGCACGGGTCAGAGGTGATGGTAACCAAGCAAGAGAAGTCATGTAACCTAGGAATTAGCTCAATAATAAAGTATTGTGGACATGATAAAATTAAACAGCACTCTAAAAAATCATTTTTTCCAAGACCTTGCTTCACAAATTTGCTTGTCAATGTAAAAGCTTAGCATTTCAGAATAGGACCCTGAAAATTCAGTACGAGTTGGCACCTTGCAGAGAGCACGATATTCTTTCTGAAGGCGCTGGATACAAGCTTTGTCTGCCATGACCAAAAAAACTCTGAATGTGCCAAAGAAGTGCAACAGAGGAAGGAACTGCTAGTGATATACGCCCTGCCAGGAGAAATGCACGAAGCAATAAGTAAATTCTTTACAGGAATAACGCCAACACACACACCCAAAAAAAACGCCCATAAGTAATAATCATAACGTGGTAAAGTTTGATCCTTGCAGAGAATCAGCAAAAGGGCCACGCTAGGGAAAAGCCGGTGTAGAGGCTAAACAGCGTTTCCAGATGAAATGAAAAGGAGATTGCTCATGTGAACACAAACCAGACTACGGGCAATGCACCACCTTCTCGGAAATCTGGATGCAATAGGTTTCAGAGATATCTGATAAAGCCTTATCTCCCAGCGGTCCACGGAATACAATAATCAACAATCAAAAACAGGAACACACAAATCAAAGTTGTAAGACTTCATCAACCTTTCAAATCCCCCTTGTATACTAAATATGGCTATTGGGTATTTTGGGAAATTGGGAAAAGAAGAATTATCCCTTTTTTGCCTCGACGACGGGGGAGGCGTGGCCAAAACCCTGAACCGCGTAGCAACATCAAGCCACGCACCGACCGATTAGCCAAAACATCGCTTCGGGAGAGGGAGGAGTGGGGAAATCGAAGGCGTTATATTACTGATCCAGTTATAATCACCTACCGCCCCGAAAGGACGCCGGGAGTCCCCCGTTCTCCGGATTCAAGAGACCGGGAGGAATTGGTCGATCTACGGCGGGAGGGCCGTGAGAAGAAGGTCGAGCGCGAGCTGGATCGGCGAAACCCAACGATTCGGACCAACCTCCGACTCCTCTCTCTTTCTGTGTGTGTATGTGTATCTCTCTTCCACACACCAGACCCTCACGATCTCTCCGCTTGTCTTCCCGATGGCAATGGCGATTGAGCAGCGCTTACGAGCCACCAGAAGCGCTTCTGGTGTTCTAATCGTGGTGTAGCGAATTATTACTCACTAATTGAGGAAAACTAATAGTCCGAGTGTTCACGCGGGCGGGATGGTACAGGCTACCAGCCAGACCCTTTTCCAGCCCAGGTACCGGCTACCACAGACTGGTTCGGAGCCTTCAAGCGGGGCCGACACGCCAGTCCAGGCGGATACAGGCTTTCACCAAATAGATATATATTAATATTAAAACAAAATGGATTATGTGGATGCCTTTGGGGGAATTTAGATTCTAATATATGACTCTACAGAAAAAATAGTTTAGCAATTTGGATTTCGTCGCAGACCTATCATCACTTATAAATGACGAGCTGAAGACACGTGCTAAGGACATGTTACACAATCAAATTAGTATATTATGTGTGACCAATATATAATTATTATTTAAAATAATTCAAATTACAACTCTTGAATCATAATTCTATTAATTTTCAGATGCTTTTTTTTCTGTAAAGTACGATTATTCAAATTCTCTTTATTTTAGAAAAGCAATTAGTAAATAAATACACAGTTGTACTGTTGAGCTCACGCAGAAGCATATGCATATTGTCGCACAAACTTTTTTCGAACTTATCCAAAGATTCCTTCAAATTTGTCCAAACAACTAGTGCAAGCATGTAAACATATACATGATCCCCTTCTTCTGACAGATACCCTTCTTCCTCCTCTTCTTCGTCCTATTTTTGCATTCCATGGTGAGCAAGTTGTGTGGTCTTCATGATCACGAGTCAACTTAAGATTGGGCTTGTTTGGTCTGGCAGGAACCTACAAAGGTGATGAACCTTGGTTTGCCAATCTCAAGATTGGGCTTGTTTGATCTTATAATATTCATAGATTATTCATCTAATGTTAGAAAAATACATATAAATAATTATTGGAAAGGATTTTAAAATAGGAACCTATTTTTATGGCTTTCAAACTCTAATTCCATCGTATCTTGCCATCTTTTCTTAAAACACCCAAATTAGGGTTTAAAAGGGTACTTAAGATGATAATAAATGTAAATTGTGTTTATTTTAGGAATAGGTGAGGTCAGAAGAACTAAGTTAGGATCTTCTTTGCTCTAGGCAAGCATGTCATACCACTATGCATATTTACTTTGGAGGAATTTCATGTTATGTATGATTTAAGACTATGCTTTAAATTTCAAGTTAATGAATGAAATCAAGATAACGATGATGCCTCTAATTATATTATTTCATATTGTTTGTTGTATTAATCAATTACTATTCTTATAACTAATTCTCATTAGTTTAATGATATGATCATGTAATGATCAAGACACTAAATAAAGAATCATCTAAAATAATGTTAAGGACATGTTTTTGTTGTGACATGTTGAGTTTTTTGCTATGTTATACCCACCACGATTTGTGTTATAAAATAAATATTGATTAATTTAGGAAGCATTGATATGTTGTTATGGCTATCCACAAGTGATTTTATAAGAAAATTGTGTGTTGAATGGGGTTGTGAACAAGGGACTAGTGTTATATTATGTTGGCCTAGAAACCCGTCCAAGATTTACTCATTAGGAGTAAATCTTGGATAGTCCCCGGTTTGGGACTGTTCTTGAACACTTAATCTCACTTACAATGTAAGTGTATAATGTGTATTGGGTTTTTAAGAAAATTTCGGCAGCATTTCCCTGTTTGTTCTCTAAGTACATATGTACTTGGAGAACAGCGGGGAAACACTGCCGAAATTTTCTTTAAAACCCAATACACATTATACACTTACTAGTGAGATTAGATGTTCAAGAATGGGATAGGTGGTACACATTTATTATATATAAGACCTTAAACCCTAAACTTTTAACCATAAACCCTAAACGTTTAACTCTAGACCCTAATTTTTAACCCTAAACCCCAATATATACTTGTTTTCTCTTTGATCGTAGAATGGATAGATCATGGATGTCCATTCTAAATCGCTGCACCCCAGAGTTTATTTTTGGTCTTGATCAGTTTATTAGATTTGTCGAGGAACATAGGAAACAACCCAGAGATAGGTTCTACTGTCCATGTAGGCATTGCGGTAACAACTTGAAAGTCAGCACTGGTGACGAAATCAAAAGTCATGTCATGTGCGACGGGATTGTACAAGGTTATACAGAATGGCACTGGCATGGAGAAATTTCAAACCTGCAATCAGTGGATGTCGATAGCCGTGCTTGTGTGGGAGAACCAGTTCTAGTAGACATCGTTGATGATGTAGATGTAAATGAACCAGTTCCAGTAGACATCGTTGATGCGATGCTGGATAGTTGTGGGGTAGAGCACACCGATCCACCTCCCATGTTTAGAAACATTATGCGTGATGCTGAGATTATGTTATATACATGTTGTACTAAGTTTACGAAGCTTAGCGTTGTGTTGAGATTGTATAAGCTGAAAGCTAACAATAGATGGAGCGACAAAAGCTTCACGTCATTGTTGTCTTTGTTGAAAGAAATTCTTCCTGAAGGAAATGAGGTGCCAATCTCAACATATCAGTTAAAGAAATTGTTGTGAATGTGGACTTTACAATGTTTTATTATCTTCTAGTTATGCCAAATGCTAAATGTTTGATTTTTTAATGACACTTTCAGATGGCTGAGCATGAGCATGATGACTATGATGATGATTACCATGAGGGTGAGGATATCAATGCGCCACCTCACAATGTAAGTTTTAAAAATATATCATATATTTCTATCTATATGTTCATTTATAGTTATATCCTGTAAGTGTGTTTATTTTGTCAAATTTTAGGTGGATGATGTACCCCCTGAAGAACTTGGGGCACTTGATGAGCAGCAAAAAAATGAGAAAGTGAGGGGCATCACAATGATGAACAAGTTACTACAGCAAATGGGCAATGGACCCAAATTGGTTGTGGATTTCGATCATGCAGGAAATCCAGTTGGAGTGAACCGCAACTTGTTTATTTCATATCTTGGGGTTCTTACTCATAGCCATTGTAGTCCTATTTTTTAATCTTAGCATAAAGTTCCTGAGGGGAAGAAAGACTTAGTATGGAAGGAATTATGTGTGAGTTATTATTATTTGCAATTCTATTTTTGTAGATTACTAATTTTTAGGATATTGGTTAATACAAATTCTATTTTACAGAGTATATTTGATCTGAATAAAAAGTTGCATCGTAAATGCGTGATGCAACGTTGTGAGAGGGTCCTAAGGAACTATAGGACAAATTCACCAGAGATTACATACGTGATGTGATGAATGCATATTCATCATGATTTTTAGTCGCTATCTTGGACCCCTTTTTGACTCAATACACCCAATTTCAGTTTCTAAATATCAAAAATGTGCAAAACTACTTAATTGGTCCAATTATCATGATTTCAACTGAATTTATGTTGATTTGATGCATGTCTTGATTAGGTTGAACATTCAGTTAGGACACACATTCCACTCACCATTCGGTCTCATCCAATCGGTTTCTAACTCCATACAATCTTCAAGATCGGTTGAGCAACCTACTCGAAACCGTTTGGGCAACTCAGCAGCATTGGGCATGCTTCCCCTCCTCTTTCCTCCGCCATCAATATTGTCGGCACCTACACCTCCGCCTCCTTCTACCTCCAGCAACCCTAAACGCTGCCGCTCCCACTCTGCGCTCACCACAGAGAAGCCCTCACAGTCTTGAGATTGTGAGGCATTGATCGATCACATACCGATTGGAGGAGATTACATAGACCGGTTGGACGACGCCCAGTCCAAGACCATTTGGTGCCATTTGGTCCAAAGACCGTTTGCTCATAAGACCAAATGAAGACCGAAAGAAGATAGAACTCAAGACCGTTTGGACGTCAAACGGTCCCAAGACCGTTTGGAGCAAGTTCATGCAGAAAACGTGAAAACCCCATCTAAGCCTATAAATAGGACTGCAAGGGTCCTCAATTGGTATCGGTTCTGAGACGTCGATAGGCTACCTATACACAGGTCCGATCCAAATCTATTGTCGTCCACGCCAGTTTCATTCCACCTACTGCCTATGTTGCAACCAAGGAGGCTGAAGAGAGAGGGAAGACGAAGCGAGGGAGACTATCCGGCATGTCTTGGCAACTCCCGTTCGCGTTCATATCTACTCCGATACGACGTAGAAGGTTATATCTTCTTCACCGGGCTGCGACTACCTTCTACACCGAGCTCATGGCGGATTTCTCTCTCTTTCTCATTCTTCTTATTTCTCGCATCATGAGCGAGTAGTCCCTTTTCGCTGGGGTGCGGGGACTAACCCCGTTGCCCATGAAATCATGTTCTTTTATTAAACTCTCCATGGCAATGTATATAACTTTCCATTTCGTTATTAATTGGTATGTTCGTAGTTGATTATCTACTTGCTTTCATCTTTATTCTTCCTATGTTGTGAGAACTTCTATATGTAGGATTGAATGTCGTTTAACAGGTTGACTCCCAAACTAGAAATAGAATGGGATTCCTTAAGGTCGTAAGTGTATGATCCGCGAGGGGACGAGCCATCTAGCCTATGGTGACGCTTCTGTGTACCTAACGCATGTATAGGGGGTTCACAACCTTAGTTGGATTTTATATCTTCTTGTTAATCGTCGATGTTTGCTCATATATTAATCACCTACTTGCTTATTAATTAATGTGGTACACTCCCAAACTAGAAATAGAATGTGATTTCTTTGAGGTCGTAAGTGTATGATCCGTGAGGGGACGAGTCATCTAGCCTTCGGTGACTCTTCTGTGTGCCTAACGCCTGTATAGGGGGCCCACAACCTTCGTTGAATTTCTGTATCTTCGGAGCCGTAAGTAAGTGATCCATTTGGTGACGAGACATCTGATGGCTAAGGTGATGCTTACACGAACCTAACGCCCGTATGGGGGGTTCTACAGCAGCTCTATTTGGATCATTTTATCTTGCCTGGATTGTTTGTCATTGAATGTGTGTGCATGAGTAGCAGTCGTGAAACCTGATACCATCCCGGCGATTACATATCACTGATCTAAATCCAACTTTAATTCAGCTTTTACTTTCTTGCAATTAGTTTAGTTAACCTCAAATCAACCAATCGTTTTAAATGCTAGTTTTACTTGAGCTAGATTTGACTGACAAAGATTCTTAAAAACGTTGTCCTTTGGGTTCAATCCTTAACTATACTGAGATAAGACCCGTACGCTTGCGGGTGGTATTATTGTACATTGGTTTTAGTAAAAGCTCAAGGATTTCAACCTCGAGTGAGTTTGTTAGTTCGATAAAATATCACGTCAAATTCTGGCGCCGTTGCCGGGGATAACGAAATCAGTTAGTCAAATCTGGTTCTTTTAAGACTAATTTAGGATTTTGCTTTTTCTTTTGAAAACAATCGATCATCTACTTGAATTGTACTCCACCTTGTGGATCTCATTTTCAAAATCTTTTCTATTCTCAGGTACAATCCAAGGCGTAGTGCATGCATTGATCGGACAGCCCCAGACTCACAACAAGCTTTGATCCTGAGATAGACAGAACTTTTCACCGACTGATCTGAGAAAATCAAGCAAGGATGGCTCAAGAAGAAGAAGTAGCCCAAAGGGTGGCTGATGCCATCAATGCAGAGAGAGAGGCTCATGCAAGAAGCCAGGGCTACGGTTCAACAGGAAATCCTAGCGGCACAAGCAGCAGCGCAAGCAGTTGAACTACAAAAGGATCTTAGAGAATTCTCAATCCTGAAAGCTACGAATGTTCATCATCCAGTGCAACCTCCCCCCATAAATGCTCCTAATTCCGAGATAAGAGCGCATTGGATCACCCTACTTCATAATAACCCTTTCTATGGCAAACAGGGAGAAGATAGCCAAGAACATCTTCTGAGATTTATTGATCTATGTGCCATGATGAAACAAAATGGAGTCACAGATGATGCCATTCGACTCCGTCTCTTCAAGTACTCCCTTGCTGATAGAGCCATAAGTTGGTACAATTCGCTGCAAAGTGAAACACCCTTCACCACCTGGGAACAACTCCAAAATGTGTTTCTAGAAAAGTTCTAACCTCCATCTCTTACTTATGAAATTAGAGGGTGGATAACAAACTTCACTCAAGTTCCTGGAGAAACCCTTGCTGAAGCTTGGGATAGATACAAAGAGCTTTTACGCAAGTGTCCACACCACAGAATTCCTAAGAATCAACTCATCAAAATTTTCTATAGGGGTGTGGATGATGATATTAAGAGTTTTCTAGATTCCTCATCTGGAGGAAACTTCATGCGATAAAGTTATGGCAGCGCATGGAGGGTCGTCACCCTGGGAGCAGAAAATCAAGCAAATTGGGGTAGATCTGTAGGTAAAGGAGTTTTGAAAGTAGCTATGGCTGAAGCTACTCTTGAGTACAAGTCTATCACTGAAACCTTGAAGCTTTTAGTTGTCAAGCAAGACCATATTGAATCATCCCTTGCTGCTATTGGAAGAGGATGTTCACCCACTCGACAACCGGAACAGATCAAGTCAGCTTCCCTATTCTGTGAAGCATGTAAGAGCATCGATCATTCCACTTTATCATGCAATGTTCTCTATGATGTTATTCTGAGCAATGTATGTGGCCAAGGAGATAATGGTCAGATGGAAAATCTTAATGCTATCAACACCATTCCTGGTCAAAGTTATTACAATCCGAATCAGAATAGGAATCACCCTGGTTTTCAATATGGAAACCCTTCTAGAGCAGTAAACTCGCATCAATTTGGTTCAAACAATCAACCAAGAGGCCCAATAGGGTTCCAGTATAATCAACAACAAAATTTTGGAAATCAAGGAAATTTCAAGCGGAACTTTCAGAATAGGAACTACAATAATTACCAAAATAACTCTCAGTACCAGAATCTTAATCAACATTAAGGACAACAAGCAGGACCAGTTTCTCATGATGACAAGCTATCAACCATTGAAAAGATGTTGCAAACTCAGCAAACCATGATAGCTAACCAAGAAGCTCAACAGAAGGCTATTGAATCTCAATTAGCTCAACTAGCAGCTAGCATAAAACCACCTGCTGGAGTCTTTGTTGGCCAACCCGAGAACAATCCTAAGCATCCTGAACAGTTGAAGGTAGTCACCACTAGGTCAGGAAAAGACTATTCAGATCCTCCTGAAAAGACACATGTGGTTATTACAGACAAGGATGAACCGGTGAGTGCCCAAGACTTGACAACATAAGAGACTCAATAAAAAAGATGATAAGTTAGAAAAAGGAAACTTTGAGAAGTCTACTCAAGAAGACGAAGAAACTGAGACTCCAAAACCTAATATCCATGTGCACAAACCTCGTATACCTTTTCCAGCTCGTCTAAGGCAAACAAAGCTTTATACCAGACTCAATAAGTTTAAAGAAGCTATGAAGAAACTTCATGTTGATATACCCTTTTTGGATGCTCTAGCCGAGATACCAGTATGGACAAAGTACTTAAAGTCACTCATCACTAGGAAGTATATAACTGAAGAGTATGAGACGGTAAAATTGGCGACAACTACATCTGATATCATATTGAGCAAGATGCCCAAGAAACAAAAAGACCCGGTATCCTTTGGAATCTCATGTCACATTGGCGACTCATCATGCAAGAAAGGTTTGGCAGATCTCAGTGCAAGCATCTCTATTATACCACTTAGCCTGTGCAAGAGATTGGGGTTCACAAAATTGCTTCCTACTGGCATGATTATACAACTTGTAGACAATTCGATAAAACGTCTATTAGGAATCCTTGAAGATGTCCCGGTCAAGGTAGGAAAGGACACATATGTTCCATGCGACTTTGTCATTATGGACATAAAGGAAGACGTCAGATATCCTCTCATCTTTGGTTGTCCATTCCTCGCCACTGTAAGAGCCCTGATTGATGTTGAAGTTGGTACCTTACTGCTCAGATTAGGCAAAGAAACTCTCGAATTTAAAGTTTTTGAAAGTATGAGAAGACCACGTATGCAAGAAAAAGTATATCTAATTGACTGCATTGAGCAAATGTCACTTCTGACTTAAGAGCATAATGAATTAGACGATCCTTTAGAAGTTGCTCTAACAAACCCATCAGTTGATGAACCAATTGATGACCAAGTAAAAGATTGCATCAAATCCCTACACTCTGCTAAAGAAGATGTTGAAGCCACTAGTGAAGAACTCAAAGCTATGGATACTACAGAAGAAACATGCGAAAAACCAGAGGCTCTCAAAATGAAGCCCCTGCCCGAAGGACTGAAGTACATTTTTTTAGACGATCTCCAAGTTTGCCCAGTTATTATAAATTCCGATCTAACAGTTGAACAAGAAGATAAACTCCTGAAGGAATTAAGGGAAAGAAAGAAAGCCATTGGTTATAAGATGAGTGACCTCACTGGGGTCAGTCAAGCGTTGTGTATGCATAAGATCCCTATGATGGAAGATCATAAGCCTACTATTGAGCATCAACAGAAATTGAATCCAAATATGAAGGAAGTGGTCCGTTGTGAGGTTATTAAACTACTCACAGCTGGAATAATCTATCCGATCTCAGATTCACCATGGGTGAGTCCAGTGCATGTAGTCCCAAAGAAAGGTGGAACAACTGTTATACGGAATGAAAACAATGAACTCATCCCACTCGAATAGTCACAGGGTGGAGGATGTGCATAGATTATAGAAAATTAAACAAGGCAACTTGAAAAGATCATTTTCCAATGCCTTTCCTTGATCAAGTCCTACAAAGGTTGGCTCACCAAGAATATTTCTATTATCTTGACGGTTACTCTGGATTCTATCAAATGCCCATACATCCAGATGACCAAGAGAAAACAACCTTTACCTGCCCATTCAGAACATACACGTTTAAAAGAATGTCATTTGGTCTCTGTAATGCACCCACAACTTTCCAACTTTGCATGGATGCCATATTCACTGGTCTTACTGAAACAATTATGGAGGTTTTCATGGATGATTTTTCTGTTTATGGAGATTCATTCGATTCATGTCTAAAGCACCTCTCCCTTATCCTCAAACATTGTGAAGAAGCACATCTTGTGTTGAATTGGGAAAAGTGCCACTTTATGATAAAGTAAGGCATTGTCCTCGTCCACAAGGTCAGCAATAGAGGAATTGAAGTAGATAAAACCAAGATTGAAGTGATTTCTAAACTGGATATCCCAACAAATGTAAAAGAAGTCCGTTCTTTCTTAGGTCATGCAAGATTTTACAGAAGATTCATAAAGGACTTTTCCAAGATAACGAAGCCAATGACGAATCTATTACTAAAGGATACTGATTTCAATTTCAATGAAGAATGTGTCAAAAGCTTCAACACTCTAAAGCAGGCTCTCACAACAACACCCATCATTAGAGCTCCCGAATGGGACCACCCTTTTGAAATTATGTGTGATGCCAGTGACTATGTTGGGGAACTGTTTTAGGGAAATTTATAGAGAAGAAACACTATGTGATCTATTATGCATCGAAAACTCTCGATGAAGCCCAGAGGAATTATGAAACTACCGAGAAAGAACTTCTAGCAGTCGTGTATGCCTTTGACAAGTTCAGATCCTACCTAATTGGTTCGAAGGTCATTGTCTACACAAACCAAGTTGCCATTCGTTACCTTCTGGCAAAGAAAGATGCAAAACTCAGGTTGATTAGATGGATCCCCCTTTTACAAGAATTTGATTTAGAGATAAGAGATAAAAAGGGTACAGAGAATGTTGTAGCAGACTACCTCAGTCGCATCCACACCCTGGATACGGAGAAGATTTCGATTAATGATTCCCTTCCGGATGATCAACTATTGAAGATCTCAGAAGTTATATCGTGGTACTCATATTTTGTGAACTACCTCACTATTGGGGTTATTCATCCTCAATGCACCGGAAATGCACTGAAGAAATTTATGCATGATGTGAAATAGTACTACTAGGATGAGCCGTACCTTTTCAAACTATGTGCTGATGGTCTGTATAGACAATGTATCGCTGAAAAAGAAGCTCAACTTATTTTGGAACAATGTCACTCAGGACCAGTGGGAGGACATATGAGCTCTAAAAAGACTGCCTTGAAGGTTTTGCAATGTGAATTCTTTTGGCCAACCATATCCAAGGATTCTTATGACTTTGTCCTGTCATGTGACAAATGTCAAAGATTAGGCAATATAACAAAGAGGGATGAGATGCCGCTGAATCTATGGAAAGAAGCAGAAATATTCGATGTATGGGGGGTGGACTACATGGGTCCATTCCCATCTTCTAATGGATTTTCATACATCCTAGTGGAGGTATACTATGTCTCACAATGGGTTGAATCTATACCAACCGTCACTAGTGATTCTAAACCTGTCATCAAATTATTCAAAGATATCATTTTCCCCCATTTTGGAGTGCCATGAACCGTGATATCTGACGGAGGGTCCCACTTCCTTGAAAGAAGCTTTGAAGCTTTACTGAGAAAATACGATGTAACACATAAGGTAGCCTCACCCTACCATCCACAAATAAGTGGACAGGTGGAGGTTTCTAATTGTTAACTCAAGAGTATCTTAGAAAAGATAGTTGGTTGCAATAGGAAAGATTGGTCGGAGAAAATCAACGACACATTATGGGCCTATCGAACTACTTATAAAACTCCCCTCGGGACTACACCTTTTTTATTAATATATGGAAAAGCTTGCCACCTGCCAGTCGAACTAGAACACAAGGCATGGTGGACAATTAAAAAACTGAACTTTGATATGAAAGAAGTAGGCCAAGCCAGAATTCTGCAACTCCAAGAGCTGGATGAACTCAGGATGACAACTTATGAGAATGCACGAATCTACAAAGAACGCACAAAACTTTGGCACGATGGACATCTGAAAAGAAAAGACATATAAGTGGGAGATCAAGTTCTGCTATTCAACTCAAGGTTGAAATTATTCCCAGAAAAACTCCGCTCACGCTGTTCTGGACCATACATCGTCAATAGCATCTCCCCACATGGTGCCTTCTCATTATGGAATGAAAAGTCAGGTGAATTTGTAACAAATGGTCACCGCTTAAAAAGATATTTCACCCCAACTGACATAGGCACTGAAGCAACGTTGGAACTCACCAATCCAAAGGATCCACTGTGAAGCTGAAGGATTCAGTCGAGCCATCGACATAAAACAAAGGCGCTTGTCAGGAGGCAACCCGATCAATAAATATGTTTTACTTTTCATTTCAAATTAGAATGTTTCTTTAATTTTGTTTTTACCTTCTAGTTTTTCATTAAATAAAATTTGCATCATGAGATGCTATTTTAAGATCTAATTGCTCTTTACTTCGAATTTTTCAGATAAGAGGTTGCACGCTGATTGGAACACAACCACATCTGGTGGTCAATCTGGCACGAATTTTCCCCTCAATCTTGGATTTAGGGTTTGCTTGGGACAAGCAAATTTCTAAGTTCAGGGTGGAGGGTGGGTGGTATGTATCTTACTTTCCACCCACACCCATCCTTTTCATACTTAAGTTTTCACTATCACATTCTTGATAAAAAAAATTCAAAATTTTCAAAATTCTTTAATGTTTTTCAAAGAAATTGAACAGATTCTTGATGAAATTCTGACATGGTTTTCAATTTCTATGTTTTCTTCACTATACCTCCCTTATTCGAAGCAATCCTCAAAAGGACCTTCTTCTAAAATCTAGCCTTTTGATTGAAATCATCTTGTAAAGCTTATGATCCCTAACATCATGATATTTATGCAATGATGATAAGTGTCTGTCGAACTGATAGGGATCAAACACATCGTGCTTCCTAACTGACTAGTGGAACAATAACATGGAATCTCCACCGGGCCCTCATCAAGTCATTAATTGAGCAGAGTACGATAAAGAGAACAACCCAATGTACTGAATTGTAAATCAAGTTGCATTCTGATCTAAACTCTCTTCTACACTTCTTCTATCACCTTCGTACCCCTCCATTCATAAAAAAAACAAAATAGCCAAATTCGTACCAAACCCTAAGTTTGGGGTGGCACGCCACTTCCCTCTATATCCGCTTCTTCCATACCCCTCGCAAACAAATAGGGGCGTACCACTAAAAATGCAATCTCGAGTCGAATAGATGAGAGATTTGCAAACAAAAAGATGTCAAAAGCGCACACAAAAAGAAATGCAATCTCGAGTCAAACAGAGGAGAGATTCACACAAAAAATGCAATAAATGAAATTGCAAAGTGAATAAAGATCTCAAGTTGAATAGAGGAGAGATTTATTTCTTCCTTCCATACCACCATTCACTCCATTTTCTACCTAATGGCACAATAAATGCCTACCCTATCCTGAAAAACACCAGTGTCAAATCAAATGCATACTTGTTGTTCTGCGAGTGTCTCTGGATTCCTACAAAACTCTTTGACATGCTTGTTGTTGGAAAAAGTGAGGAGAAAGTGATATTGGAAAGTGAAATCAGGAATGAAGATATGGTAAGATGTGTTTAGTGGTCCCAGGAGGTTGAGATACTGGTCATATTGAGCAGAAAGAAAACATTCGTGATGTGAAGATGAAAGCAATCACACGAATTGAAAGTATTCATTTGGCGACTGTTTCAGATTTCATGTTACTCAAGGACGAGCAACGTTTAAGTTTGGGGTGTTTTGATGAATGCATATTCATCATGATTTTCAGTCGCTATCTTGGACCCCTTTTTGACTCAATACACCCAATTTTAGTTTCTAAATATCAAAAATGTGCAAAACTACTTAATTGGTCCAATTATCATGATTTCAACTGAATTTATGTTGATTTGATGCAGGTCTTGATGAGGTTGAACATTCAGTTGGGACCCACATTCCACTCACCATTCGGTCTCATCCAATCAGTTTCTAACTCCATACGGTCTTCAAGATCGGTTGAGCAACCTGCTCGAAACCATTTGGGTAACTCATCAACATTGGGCATGCTTCCCCTCCTCTTTCCTCTGCCATCAACATCGTCGACACCTACACCTCTGCCTCCTTCTACCTCCAGCAACCCTAAATGCTACCTGCAACGCCACCGCTCCCACTCCGCGCTCACCATAGAGAAGCCCTCACGATCTTGAGACCGTGAGGCGTTGATCGATCGCATACCGATTGGAGGAGATCACACAGACCGATTGGACGACGCCCAGTCCAAGACCGTTTGGAAATCGACGTAAAGACCGGTTGAACTTCGATGCAGAGACCATTTGAAATCCACCGGTCTTTGAGACCGTTTGCATCGCCAAACCATTTGAACAACGAAGATCGTTTGGAGCCATTCGGTCCCAAGACCGTTTGGAGCCATTCAGTCCCAAGACCGTTTGGTGCCATTCGGTCCCAAGACCGTCTGCTCACAAGATCGAATGAAGACTGAAAGAAGATAGAACTCAAGACCGTTTGGACGTCAAACGGTCTCGAAACCGTTTGGACGTCCAACAGTCCCAAGACCGTTTGGAGCAAGTTCATGCAGAAAACTTGAAAACCCCATCTAAGCCTATAAATAGGACTGCAAGGGTCCTCAATTGGTATCGGTTCTGGGATGCCGACAGGCTGCCTATACGCAGGTCCGATCCAAATCCAGTATCGTCCATGCCAGTTTCATTTCACCTACTGCCCGTGTTGCAACCAAGGAGACTGAAGAGAGAGGGAAGACAGAGCGAGGGAGACTGTCTGGTCTGTCTTGACAACTCCCATTCACGTCCAGATCTACTTCGATACGACGTAGAAGGCTGTATCTTCTTCACCGGGCTGCAACTACCTTCTACACTGAGCTCATGGCATATTTCTCTCTCTTTCTCATTCTTCTTGTTTCTCACATCATGAGTGAGTAGTCCCTTTTCACTGGGGTGCGGGGACTAACCTCACTGCCCATGTAATCATGTTATTTTATTAAACTCTCCATGGCAACATATATAACTTTCCATTTTTTTATTAATTGGTACGATCGTAGTTGATTATCTACTTGCTTTCATCTTTGTTCTTCCTATGTTGTGAGAACTTCTATATGTAGGATTGAATGTCGTTTAACAAGTTGACTCCCAAACTAGAAATAGAATGGGATTCCTTGAGGTCGTAAGTGTATGATCCGCGAGGGGACGAGTCATCTAGCCTACAATGACGCTTTTGTGTACCTAATGCCTGTATAGGGGGTTCACAACCTTAGTTGGATTTTGTATCTTCTTGTTAATCGTCGATGTTTGCTCATATATTAATCACCTGCTTGCTCATTAATTAATGTGGTAGACTCCCAAACTAGAAATAGAATGGGATTTCTTTGAGGTCGTAAGTGTATGATCCATGAGGGGATGAGCCATCTAGCCTTCGGCGACTCTTCTGTGTGCCTAACGCCTGTATAGGGGGCCCACAACCTTTGTTGAATTTTTGTATCTTCGGAGCCATAAGTAAGTGATCTGGTTGGTGATGAGACATCCGATGCCTAAGGTGATGCTTACGCGAACCTAACGCCTGTATGGGGGGTTCTACATCATCTTTATTTGGATCATTGTATCTTTCCTGGATTGTTTGTGATTGAATGTGTGTGCATGAGTAGCGGTGGTGAAACCTGATACCATCTCGGTGATTCCATATCACTGATCTAAATCCAACTTTAATTCAGCTTTTACTTTCTTGCAATTAGTTTAGTTAACCTCAAATCAACCAACCATTTTAAATACTAGTTTTACTTGAGCTAGATTCGACTGACAAAAATTCTTAAAAATGTTATCCTTTGGGTTCGATCCTTAACTATACTACGATAAGACTCGTTCGCTTGCGGGTAGTATTATTGCACATTGGTTTTGGTAAAAGCTCGAGGATTTCAACCTCGAGTGAGTTTGTTAGTGCGATAAAATATCACGTCACAATGCTAAGAAGAGGTTCTTGATTGATTTCCAATTCTAGACATTGATCACTTTTTGACTAACTCTACACTAATCATTTTTGTTTATATTCTCTTTAAAAAATAATTTCAGGAAGAAGGCATCCCCTGAGCAATGGAACTGCCTGGACCCCAAAGACTGGGAGGAGTTTGTTACCCTAAGAAAAACGGATGAATTCAAGGTATTAAGCGCTACTCCCAATGTAATTAATATACGTTCTTATGTATTCACCTATTCAAGATTAACCTTTAGTGTTACTAACCAAATCAATGTGCTTACTAACAAGGCTATCAACAATGTTCAAAGAGCAAGGCATGCACTGAATGTGCATGACCACACAATGGGTCCAAGAGGCTATGCAGGCATTCGCCAAAGACTACAAGCTGAGTCTACTGCTCATTCTACTGCTACTCGGGAGACTATAGAGTCATCTACTATTGGTCCCGCACCTCTGCCTCGCCATGCTATGTGGATAGTTGGGAGGCAAAACAAGAAGGGAGATATAACGAAGCTCGCAACTGCTGAGGTGGCTGCAAAAATGGTAAAATTAAACTCTTAGAGCAATCGATATTGATTATTGTTATATTTACTTACTAATTTCTATTGATGGGGATTAGCGGGAGCTTCACGAGCAGAGGTAGGAAGACAAGTTTATCCCTGAGGACACAAGGGATGAATTGACAGTTACTCTTGGTAACCCAAAGCATCCTGGACGTGTTAGGGGTGCAGGCGCTAGTGTGGGCATAAAAATGTTCTTTGGGCCATCACAGTGCAAACCTGTCCCAAAAGCGGGACTATCAAATGTTGAGGTAACCTGTTCTTTTTTTAGAATGTTATTGCGAAAGGGGATTCAATAATCAAAAGCTAGTGTTTCTTTTGTTGATGTATATGTAGATGATTTAATTAATAAGAAAGTCTAAGAAGCAATGGTGAAGTGGCGGGTGTCTCAGGCTGCCACTCAGACAGTACCTGTGGCGTGCCGCTCCTCTCCTACTGCAGAAGTTGGGAGTAATCCTATAGACCCACCTAGCACGTCCGCTGTAAGTATTTTTATGACATAGTATCTAGTCTTTTCAAGATGATATGTTTATGTATATATGTATGTAGCATTCTTTACGTAAATTTATAGGGGTTGAAGCCATGTCATCTAAAAAGTCAAGAATATATCATTACAGAGGTACATGCTTACCCAGCCCCTCCAGGGGACATGTTTCATGGGACTCCAGTACCAGCTGGTGCGGTTCATGTGAGCCCGATACATGCACTCCCCAATTGGAGGGATCTTGCATTGCCATATGCCCACCCATATTCTAAAATGCTTGGTAAGGCAGAAGGCGAAGTGATAATGTGGCCCAAAGCGGATGTCGTCTATACTAATATTGTATGGTAAGTTAATTTGTTAGTGTGTATATATGAGTCAATTGATCTAAAATTATATATACATGTCAAAAGGAAGACACCCACTACATCTCGACCTCCACCTTCACCTCCACCTCCTGAAGTACAAAGTTGGATTCCAAGGGACCTACACGCCTCGTTAGGTCCTAATTGTATGGGTATGGTAGTATAGATAGGTGAACATGATCCAAATTGCCCTATAAATGTTTCTATTCCAGAGGATGTTGTAGGTCAATCATACAATAACAAGCTATTTATACAAGATATTTTAGAGTTGTTTCGTTATGATTGGTTGAATACATCTATGATAGAGCTATGGATATAGTGAGATCTTATTTATACATCCATATACCTTATTTTATATATAGTGATCTGGTTTCTTATATATTAATGTATACATAATACATGTTTTGCAGCCACTTACACACGATATGTACAAATTTTTCATTTTCCCATGTGGGATTTTTGGTTCCATCTTTGATTAGTCTTATAGATAAAGACCCTTCTTCAGCTACTTCATACTGTTGTGTTGCTTTTAAATATTTTGGCAAAAAAAGAAGATGGTGATAATAGCTCCATTCAATGTCAAGTAAGTTTACTTTGCTTATAATTTGGACTTAAGAAAATTATATTTTTATTGTGGATTTTGAGTTATTAATTTTTAACTTTCTTACCTATAGTGGTAGGCATTGAGTTAATAGTTATTGTCCCCAAGATGTTCATTATCTATTATCTAGATCCTACGGGGAATTAATTGAATACATTATATGGACACAATGAAAAAACTATTATTCCTGTGAGAAATATTTCATATTTTTATATTTGTTAACATTTGTTATTACATTACTATTTAATTATGCAATTTAATGTGTTACATTAACATGTAGGGCTTTACATGAGTTCAAAAAAGCTGGAGGAAAGGTCCCCAAGAAAAGAATCAACCACTAATTTGGGAGAATGTGAAAGTAATTTCCCGACTCCAATGTATATATTATTTATGTGAACTGTGCTTATTTATATTTTTGAATAATTTGTATGTTTCAATTTATAGTGTACTACGCAAGACAACGACTGGGCATGTACATACTATGTGATGTGATTTATGGACCTAATCATCAAACATGCCACAATGGAAATCGATACTATACATAATGTATTATATATAGTCTCATTAGATAATATGAAATATATCAATATTATTACATATTATTAATTATATATATACATCATTCTCTTTGCAGGTGTTTAAAACTGATTTGACTATAGGTGGAAAGTTATTAGATGTACGTACTCCCTATATGAGGGAAGAATTAGATTATGTAAGAGAAGAATGGGCAAAAGCCCTACAAGTAGTGGGAATTTTTAAATATAATTGGGATACTGATGGTGATAATGACGATGATGAATAAAGAATGATATTTCTAAACTTTGTTCTCATAATTATTTTTGTGTGAATGTGAAAGAATTTTTCTGAATTTTCATATGTGTGAATGTGAAGATGATCAATACATGAATGTTTCTACATGTGTATGAATGTGAAAAGAGATGAAATGAATGGAACTGCAGGTTGCTAAATGTGTGTGATCATAAATTGTTGTCTATCTTGTTAAATTTGCAAGTTTGTGGCCTATTGTTGGATGATATCAATGGATGTTGTAAACCTGCAGTTCAGAACTGAACTGCAGGTTCTGCATCCTGACCAGCTGGACAGTAGGCCTACAAACTGATAAGAAAAAAATCATAAAATAGGCGTCGATTATTAGTATAAAACTGATAACAAAGACATACAACGTCGGTTATTAGCAAAAAACCAAAATCTGTGTGGCTGTGGGTGTCAGTTATATATAAAAACCGACGCTGATGGTGCCCTTACTGGCGCGTTTTATAGGTGGCGGGAAGGGTTATATAATGTTGGTTTTATTAAATAATCGACGTCTTTGACCATGATATAATGTCAATTTTATTGAATATTCGACGCCTATAGTGCCCTTACTGGCACATTTTTTGTGGCGGGAAGGGTTATGACGTCGGTGTTAAAACTGACGCTGAAGGTTCCGACTTTTAGCGGTGCCCACTTGGGTGTCGCTTTGAAACTGACGCCAAAGGACTTAAATAACCGACACTAAAGGTCGGTTCTATACTAGTGCTTCGACATGATTACCATAATTACACATACTTTTAGGAAAAGTATGTTGGTATATATGCCCATAGAGCCATCCCGAGCGATTGCATGGAGTCAGATATTAATTAATAAATTAATATGATTATTTAGTGAATTAATTAATTCTAGAATATTCTAATTAATCCACGAGCGTTTTAATTAACACACTCTTTTTGTCTATTGATGGGTTTAGAAAATTCTACTTCCTTTCGTCTCCTGTTTAAAGAGGCTTGACGTCAGATATCTTTATAAGATATTGAGAGATGCTTTTTAGTTTACACTCACGTACATAAACCCTAGCCGTCACTATCCTCGGGAGAGAAAGGAGAGCACCGCGATGCTAGCACGTTGCCGCACAAAGACTACTCCTTCCTGTCGCTTAAGAAGTGCGACGTGGAGTTCTAGTCCATCCGCATAGACGAAGTAGAGATCCAGACACTGAGACACCTCCGTTCAGAGGACGTCAACGACCATCCATACGTGCTACGAGCAGTGTACATCACCACACAAAAGGAGCACCGCCGGAGCTTTCCGCGACGTACTCAGCAAACGGGAGATAAGTACCGTCCATGTGGGCCAGCAACATTGCACACCATCGTGTAGTAGAACATCGCCAGACTTGCTCCGCGATAAGGTATATCCCGTGAATACTCTTTTTGAATACGTTGTTGCAGACGAGATCCTATTTCGGGTGTGTGGAAATTTATTTTTGTTGCTTCAGCCGCACATGTTTCCTCCATAAAATCCAACAAAGTATGTCATTACACAACTATACCTTAAGCTCATAGACAGACTATACAAACACAAATGTTACAGATAGGGCTAAGCAATCTCTTTTAAAACTTATCTAAAAAATAGTTGAAAAGATAACACCACTTTGTATTTTTATTCGACGTGGCACGCCACTTAAAAAGTATTTTATAAAAAGAAAAGCAGCCATGCCAAAAAAAGCATTAACTAAAAGTGAGTGAAGCACACAGGCATACAAGTACTAAAAGCAAGCTCACACAACTGTACCTTAAACTCACAGACAGACAATACAAACACACATGTTGCAGATAGAGCTAAAAAATCTCTTTTAAATTTTATCAAAAAAATAGTTGAAAAGATAACACCGCTTTGTATTTTTATTTGGTGTGGCACACACTTAAAAAGTATTTTATAAAAAGAAAAGTAGCCATGCCAAAAAAAACATTAACTTAAGCTAGTAAAGCACACAGGCATACAGGTACTAAAAGCAAGCAACATAGAGTTGTTTCTTTATAGGGTAGAAATAATTAGGTTTGTTTGAATAGTTATGGGCCCTAACATTGCAAATCTATACTACATAAGAAAACTCACATATGGGGCTAAAAGTAATTTTCTCCATTTTTTAGAATTACGAATAGTTTTTTGTGTTTAAACTACATTTTTGTGTTTATTTTTTAAAATTATATAGTGTATAAGGAGACTCATCTAAACTACATTAAGGAAGCCTACAGTGGGGACTGAATCTAATTTTTTCTATTACTTTTTAAAATTACAAACATGTTCACATCATACTTTTGTCTTAACTTTTTAAATTTATATAATATATAACGAGACACATCTATATTATATAACAAATCCTATAGAGGAGGTTGAATATAAATTTTTTTTTATTTTTTTAGAATTACAAATGTCTTTACTTTTTATAATTACATATTGTCTAAAAAGACTTGTTTATACTATATAAGAAAACACACATAGGGGGTTGATCTAATTTTCTCCATTTATTGCATCTTCTTTTATTAGTTCTTTAAGTTTAACCTATAAATTACTCATTGGTGTCAACATGGGTTTATGCCTAGCACTAACAGATTGAGTGAACATATATATACTTTGTAGTTCTTATGTTATGATCGTGTCTGTGTTTAATTTTTAAACTAGGATTTATCTAAATGATTACATGTTTAATTAGATCGATCATTTCTTAAATCTGATTACAGATGGTAACTCCATTATGACGTGTTGAACCTTTTTATGTTATGACCGCATTTGTGCTTAATTTTTAAATTAGGGTTTACTAAATAATTGCATGCTTAATTAGGTTGATCATTTCTCAAACCTGATTAAGGATGGTAACTTTATTATGATGTGTTGACCTAATGAGAACTTAAGCGTTCCTTCATTTTCAATAATTAAGGTTTGAGAAGTATAAACCTTAGTCGGTTGAGATTGGGATTTTTCCCAACACACCCGTGCTTGGGTGGAACGGGCGAGGTGAACCAAGGGACCATGAAAATGAGAGTTGAAGGCTTGGGTAGAATGATCGTGGTGGGTAGTACGGCTGTGGTGGATAGCACGACCGTGTAAGGTTTTTGGTGGTACAAGCATTTTGGGCACACAGTCATTTTGGAGAAATAGAAGTTTTGATTATCTTTATACTCAAATCTGATAGATTCAAGATACCACAACTGTGGTAGGCAGCACGACTGTGTTGAAGATACCAATAAATAATTAAAAATCAAATAATACACTGCTATACTACATTGTATAGAACAGTCAGTTGAAGAACATAATGACTTAGACACACCCATAACAGTTTTGTGAGATACCACGACTGTGTTGGGTCCATCTTAGCATGGTCATGGTATCTCACACAACTGTTCTGGGTGTGTCTAAGTCATTCTGTTCTTCAACTGACTATTTTGTAGAATGTAGTATAGCAGTGTATTGTTTGATTTTTAATTATTTATTGGTATCTTGGAGTGATTTGAATTTTTTACTAGAGATCAAAAACTCAATGGTGGAAAAAATTTCATAATTTTTTTAGCATATGTAATCTTTTTAGTAAATAATTTATAGTAACATTTTTATAACAAAAAAATTCTACTAAAAATAAAAGAAAGTATAAGTAGGATCAATTTGTAATTGACCCCAAGCAGCTCAATTTCTTTATATGAGTAACCTAACACACGAGGAGCACTCATAATTTGTGATTGACTCCAGAGAAATAAAATTCTAGAGAGAGAGAGGGAGAACTAGGGTTTGGATGGAGAAAGTGGAGAAGATGGAGATCTAGAGTTTTCTCTTCCTAGAGGTGATGAAATCATGTAAGTTTGTCATCTCTCTATAGATTTTCTTAGTGATTCTTCTCTCAGATGTTATGATTTTTCCCTTCCTTTGATTTAATTCAAAATAATATCAAATCTCTCCCTTTTCTCATTTGTCTTCATAATTCTCTGTTCCTTGGGTTTTTGAGCTATAAGGAAGAAGAAAGATGTGATTTGTTAGGTTTTTGATATAGATTTGAGAATTTTAGAAGTGAGCTATGTTTTCACACTTTAGGTGAGTGAGAACTTCCTTTAAGTAGTAGATTGTATGAAATTGGATTAAATATATATTAATCTTCTATTTTTTATATGACTACAAACCTTAAATTTGCCTTTCAGTTTAAGCTTATGAAAGATGATCTAGAAATGTATTTTTTTCTATTGTGATGAATTTTAAATGATAAAATCATATTATAAATGGATAAAAATAACCTGAATTAGTATTCCTAAAGTTATTGCAAAAGTTATAAGAATATATCGAAATCTAGGGTTTTCGGTTATGTTTGAAATTGGTGTATAGTTGAATAAAGAACTTTGCCTATTTGAATATCCTTGTTTAGGAATGATTGTTTTATCTGAATGCCTAACACAGATATGTAAGGTATTATATTGGATTTCATTTTTTGTTATCAGTGTTACCTCGATATCACAATAAAGAGGGTGAAACCCTAGATGAATGGAAAGTTGAAAGTTTGCGAATAAACATCATGAAATTCAACTATTTTGATTCTTTTATTATTATAAATTCATTTATTCAAGGTTATTCTTGATGCATGATATTTTAGTGAATGGATTGAAAACCCTAGTTTGGTTGTATGTAAATTGTTGAAAGCAGTCATTTATTAGTGAAAGATTATGATGCATAAAATCCTTATGCAAGTTGTGTGATATGTGAATGAGGTGAATGAAACCCTAAGGATAGGGTATTCAGTGAATCAAGTGTTTCAATTTAGTGTTCTTCAGTATAATAAGTAGTGTTGCATAGTCACTTAGTTTAAGATACATACTGATGATAATTTATGAAAATAGCTATTTAGAAGGTTAAACTGAGAAATGTTCATTTGATGATTGAACTATGAATTAAAAGAGTGGATTAGACATTTAGATGCCCTAAACATTATAGAATCCTCATAGGAGGCTCATGCTGTGAGGAGACAATGTGTTTCCCGACTGGAGGTCTCACATAGGTTGAGTTAAGCCAGAGTGCATAAGTAGAGTGTGGGGGTCTAGTCCAGTGAGGGCAGACTCCGTAAATGGTGGTATATAACACCAACTGGGGATGTCGATGGTACCTGAGTTATGAGTTTTGGCGATCATTGGACATATTCATTAGTTCCACTAGTGAACACCAAGCCTGAGGGATTTGAATCCCCGTCTGACTAACTTGGTTGAGAGGAGTCAAGATATCTGAAATCTGACTGCTCCCATTAGCCGCTGAGAGCCAGATGTGGTGATGCCAATTGCAGACGTGGTATTGGGACTATAGACTTAGGATCCCGAACATGATTCTAAGTCTTGTATAGTGAGGTTGTAGCTTGTTGTGATACTTTCACATATTGTGGTACACCTCAAGTGGGTTCAGGGCATAATAAGATGAATGAGAGATTAATCAATAGTGTGTAGTTATTCAATTATTCTTTGTATGTTTATGTGTTACTACTTTGTGATTAATCAAGCACGTTCAAATATTGATTCACTCTTGTAGATACCTAGAGTATCCTTCCATATTTATGTTTGCAAATGATTAGTTCATGATTAGCTCATTTTGTTCTACCTTAAATTTTATTGTTCAATAATATATGTTTGACTATGAAAGTGCTTTAAACTATTTCTTTGAAGTACCCATTCACTGAGCGAGTAGGCTCACCCCTCTCCTCATAAATTTTTAGGGAAAAAATGAGGATCTGAAGAATGTCTATGCCAAAGTAGATTTGTCACAAGAGCTATGTATCAGATTAGTTAAGTTGAGTCAGTCCATGTCACTCCAGGTCCTTATAGAGTAGTGAGCGAGTTGTACATGATGATGTGTAACCTATTGACTTGAGAGTTATACATTGCTCATATTTTGATAATGACTTAACCATTCCATTCTTATGTATCTAGTATGTTTGTTTAATATTGATTTTAGGCTTTAGGTACATGAAAAGGATCAAATTACATAATTCCTAGCTTGTTCAAGTTCAAGTCAAAAGCAATGCAAGTGCGCATTTTGGAAAATAACTTCAAATTACCTTTGTTGATTTTTGTAATCACTTGTATTAATGATTTGACTTGTAACTAAGATGAGAAAAAATTATGGACACTTAATTCCAATGTTTGATCACTTAAATGTCAATTTAGAAAATTTGTCACAGGCTGTTTATCAGTCGAGTTGGAAACTCAACCGATCCAATGATGGATTTTCTAGAGAGACCAATCAATCGAGTTGAACACTAACAGAACTCAGCCAACTGACTCACTGAGCAAAACTAATTTTAGCTCATCGGTCAAGTTTCCCATAACAAGAAACTCGACCGGTAGTTTGAAAATTGGCTTTATCTCTTAGTGGATCAGTCGAGTTACCTTTATTGAAACATGATTGAACGTACTGTATGAAAAATGTAGAAAAAGTGATTATAACCGTTGGTGAGTTGTTTTGAGCTGAGAATAGATCTGTTGCAACTTGGAAAGCAACTATATTTTGCCCTTAAGTGATCCCACACTTAAGGGAACACCCCCAGCTATAAACAGGACCCCTTGGAGTTCATTCCAAGTTTGCTCATTCATGATATTCTAAGTCCTTGCTATAGTTGAGTGTGTTGCAACTCCTTGAGCCCCATTCTCTCTCATTTACATAGCATTTTGTGATTATGAGTGAGTTAGGCCAGTTGTAAGAGAGCTACTTCCTTATGTTTGTAAAGCTCTCATTCCATTCCATCTTCCCTACCCCCTTTCTCAAAGAATAAAAGGTGAAGCAAGCTACTCCGAGTGAAGGTGAAGCTATTGTTGTTCTTCTTCAAGGTTGAAGAAGAGGTGAATATCTTCTCCAGGTGAATGAGAAGGTAAAGGTTGAAGATCCAAGAAGAGTGGGTAAATCCTTGAAGGTTGAAGACTTGTGAAAGAGTAGGTAAGTTCTTAGAAGAAGGCTGAAGACTCTTTGCAAAGTGGGTAAGTCCTTGGTAAGGTTGAAGACTCTTTGTAATGGATAGGTAAGTCCTTTGGTGGGTCTTGTGTTGTATCTCTTATGAGTGAATATATAGAGGAAAGCACTTGCAAAGTAGACCTCTCTAGGTAGTGGATTGACTCTCTCCTAGTTTGGAGAGTGGAGCCACTCTAAAAGACCTTGTCTAAGTGCTTGTTTCATTTTCTCTTATCCTTGCTATGCTTGTTAGTTAGGACTTAAAATTTCACTTAAGCTATTCATTTTGATTATTATAATTTTAAGATCAAACTTATCTTGTGAGAATTTTGAATCTCTATTCACCCCACCCCCTCTAGAGACCTAGATCCAACAAGTGGTATCAGAGCCAAGGATCTTCTCCAACAATCTTCCACGAGACAAGAAGATAGGAGACAACCTACTTGGTTCACTCAACCTAGAGGGAGGCTTCTCCATGCGTCCTCCAGTCTTTGATGGCACCAACTTCCTCTATTGGAAGAGATGTATGCAGTTCTACATTCAAGGCATGAACTTTGACATGTGGAAGGTGATGATCACACCATATAAGGATCCAACCAGATCTATTGCAACATGGAGTGAAGCTGCACTTAAAGAATCCCAACTTAATGCCAAAGCCATAAGCATCCTCTTTGTAGCCCTTACCCCAATGGAGTTCAACCGTGTCTCATCTTGGGACACCGCCTATGAGATTTGGGATAAATCATGCATTACCTATGAGGGCACAACGCAAGTCAAGGAGGCTAAGATATACATGTTGAACAGCCTTTTAGAGAACTTCAAGATGGGCAAGAAAGAAGGGAATGCGGAGACGTACTCTAGGCTTAATGTCATCATCGATGGCTTAGCTGCTTTGGGCAACACTTTGGATAGAGGTGTAATCAACTCTAAGATCTTGAGTACTCTACCAAAGAGATGGGAGTCAAAGGTGACCTCAATTGAAGAAGTGAGGAGCCTTGGTGACATTCCAACCGAAGAGCTCATTGGCAACCTCCAAGCCCATGAGCCAAGGCTTGACAAGCAAGAAGAAGAAGCCAAGCAAGAAGAGAAGGAGGCCAAGATGATCAAAGATAGTGCTTTCAAAGCACAAGTGGAGGCGGTCATACTTCAACAACAACTTGCTTTTTGGGCATCTCCCTCCTCCTCAAGTGAAGATGATGGCCCTAGTAAGCATGAAGCCCACTACATCAAGGGAAGGCACTTCAAGGGAAAGCAATCCTCCTCCTTTACTCCTAGATGCTGCAAGTGTGGACAAAAGGGACACTACAAGAGTGAATGTCCCAAGTCAAGAAAGTCACACCATAAGGGCAGCTCCAAGGAGGAAGAGTACAAGAAGGAAAGAAAGTTCAAGAGGAAGGATAAGAAGGAGAAAATACACAAGAATGCAGCTCATGCAGCTTGGGAGGAATCATCCTCAAGTGGCTATAGCTCCGAAGAAGATGGAGAATGCCACCTTGCACTCATGGCCCCTACTAGTAAAGAGATTGGTGAGGTAAGTGAGGTAAGCTTGCATGAGTTATCTAAGGAAACTATCATCGATATGCTTGTCTCTACCCGTTCTTCTTTTGCAAAATATAAATCTAAAAGAAAAAGGTTAGGAAAAATTATTGATGATTTGTATGCTAAACTTGAAATTCTTGAGCTAAATGAGAAAACTCATCTTGAGAGAATTGTTGACTTGTAAGGCTAATATCTTGATCTTGAGCTCCAATACAATGGAATTGAGGTAGAAAATGGTGTCTATCTTAAGAAAATTGAAACTCTTAAGGAAGATAACCAAAAAGTGCCTAAACGAGATTGAAACTCTTAAAATTGAAAATGTTGAACTTAAGCTTCTTGTTGATGCTCGTAAGGATGAGAGAGATGTTTATCTTAAGGAAGTGCTTAAATATTAAAATGCTAGGTTGCTTGGTCAAGTTAATGATTTATTTTCTAAGCCTATATTTCCTAGTAATGGTATTACTTCTATTTCTCTTGAGAAAGGTTCTTATTTGACTAAAGCCCTATGTCTAGAGGCCGACCTTGTTCAATCTAGAGATGATATTGCTAGTTTTTCTTCTACTATCATATCTTTAAATGCTGATAATAATAAACTTAGGGCCTCCTTGTAGAAATTCATTAAAGGAAAAAAAACCCTAAATGAAATCCTTGACCATTCTACCAAACAAAGTGGCACTAGTGGTTTGGGATTTGTAGGGGGAGAACCAAAGGTAAGAACAAATACAAAGGTAAAAAAAAACCAAGGAAACCGTTTTATTTGTTGGAGAGTCTTTCGGCACTAAGAATCCTATGGTTTGTTCTTATTGCAAGTGTGATGATTATTACTCTACCTATTGTCCTTACAAGCCTAAGGGGACCAACCCAAAGATGAAATGGGTCCCCAAGCTAATTTCGGATCCCAAAGTTTGAGTTGGGAACCAAGACTCTCTTGTCTTGTAGGAAAAAGGAAGATGGATTGTTGATAGGCTGCACTAAGCATATGAGAGGTGATATAAGTCATTTCAATAACTTCACCAAAAAGAAAGGAGGTTCAGTTACCTTTGGGGACAACAAGAGAGGTAAGGTCAAAGGTGAGGGTGATGTAGGTGAATCCTTGTGTATCAAGAATGTTCTTTTTTTGTATGGCCTACATCACAACTTAATTAGTGTTAGTCAATTATGTGATAATGGTTACCTTGTGTTATTTACTTCCTTTGAATGTTTGATTCTAGATTCCCTCACCTATCAAGTTATATATAAGGGAACTAGAAGTGGTAATCTTTATGTAATTGTTCATGACTCTATTAAGCATGTTGTTGGTAGATGCCTTGTTAGTCAACTCGAACGATATTTCTCTTTGGCTTCGTCGGTCTGGTCATGTAAATATGCATTGTTGGATCCTATATGGGTGACTTAGGTGCTCTAGAGGGGGGGTGAATAGAGCTGAAAGCACTTAAACAAAACTCATTAAACCTTCAAAATATATGACAAGATAAGGTTGCTAAATAGGCAATTTTGGTGCAACTAAATCATGCATAACAAGGATAAGAGAGATTGAACATGCACCAAATAAGACAAGCTATTTAGAGTGGTTCCACACTTCAAACTAGAAGTGTGTCAGTCCACTTGCCTAGAGAGGTCAACCTCTAGGACTTCAACCAATTGCACTCTTATATTCAATTATAAGACTTACAATACAAGACCAACAAAGGACTTACCTATCCAATACAAAAGAGTCTTCAACCTTACCAAGGACTTACCCACTTTGCAAGAGTCTTCGACCTTCTCCAAGGACTTACCCACTCTTGCACAAGTCTTCGGCCTTGTAGGAATTACCCACTCTTCTTGGATCTTCCGCCTTTGACTTCACCTTCACTCGGAGAAGCTTTCCACCAAGGACTTACCCACTTGAGCTTGAGTCTTTTGCCTTCTCCAAGGGCTTACCCACTCTAGCTCCAAGTCTTCAGCCTTGATCTTCACCAAGGGACTCCTTCCCTTGTTCTTCTTTACTTCTCTTAGACAAGAGAGAGAACATTCATCTTCAAGATAGCAAATGAGAGATGGGGAGGTGGTGGAAGTGAGAGCCTCACAAGATATACAAGTAGAAACTAGCTCTCTTACAAATCTCCTACTCACTCTAATGGATGTAGCAAGTGATTAAGCTTAGAGAGAGAGAGGAGGCTGTAGGAAGCACTCAACTATTTAATAGGGACCTCACAAAGAGTTTGCAATGAATGCTCAACCTTGGAATGAATCCCAAGGGGTCCTATTTATAGCTGGGGATGCCTCTTAGCCTTTGGGAACACTTGTGAACGAAAACTAGCCATTTTGTGGCTTGCAACAGATCTATTTTCACTTGTTGCAACTCCACAACGGCTAGAAACACTTTTCTGCACTTTTCCGTACAGTGCATTCGGTCGAGTTTCTATATGTGTAACTCGACCGATCAAGTAGCAGGCAGCCCGATATTGAAATGATCGGTCGAGTTTGTTCTGAGGAAACTCGACTGACCATTCCAACTGGAACTGGCCTACTACCCAATCGGTCGAGTTCTGTGAGTGCACAACTCGACCGATGCAATCTTCAGAAAATCGACCAAGGTTGATCGGTCGAGTTTTAGGGTGGGAAACTCGACCGAACAAGTGCCTGTAATTGATTTTCAAAGTTGCATTAAAAGTGCTCTAAAATTCGATCTAAGTGTTCCTGATATTTTTCTAAGCTTAATTACAAGTCATACAATCATTACAAGTGATTTACAACATGATTCTAATGGATATACATCATATTACAAAAATGTGCACTTGTATGACTTTGACTTGTCTTTTCTCCAATTTGAGATGCGCAAGTTAGGGCAATTGTAGTGTGTCTATACCTAATCTGAAATCACTCAAGTAGAAGCATTAGACACCAATATGTGGAATGGTTAGTCATCATCAAAACACGGGTTTAGTCAATTTAGACGTGAGTCAACATTGACCTAATTGACCTTGAGTCAACATGCATCAGTTGAAGAAGTTGAGCAAAAAGGACTTGGTCAAGGGACTTCCCATATTGGATTTTGAAAATGATGAGAAATGCCAAACTTGTACCCAAGGAAAGCAAACCAAGTCCTCCTTCAATTCCAAAGGAGTCCTTAGTACCAAAAGAGCTCTTGAACTTCTTCACATTGATCTATTTGGACCAATGAGAACTCAATCGCTTCCTGGTTCCAAGTATTGCCTTCTTATTGTCGATGATTTCTCTAGATATACTTGAACCTTCTTTCTCATTTCCAAGAGTGATATGCTTGACATTTTCTCAAGTTTTTTCAAACGATTTGAGAATGAAGCTTCTTGCCAGATTGTTTCCATCCTAGTGATCATGGGGGAGAATTTGAAAATGATCTTTTTGAACATTTTTGTCAAGAATATGGTTATGCACATAACTTTTCTTCACCTCAAACACCTCAACAAAATGAGGTTGTATAGAGGAAGCATAGGTCATTATAGGAGATGGCTAGGATCATGCTTTTAGAGTATGACACTCCAAAGAAGTTTTGGGTCGAAGCCGTCAGTACCTCATATTTTGTGAAAAACCAGATTTTAACACATCCTTCTTTAAAGAAAACCCCCTATGAGTTATGGCGTGGTTGGAAGCCTTCTATTGAGTATTTCCATATTTTTGGATGTCCTTTTTTTGTTTTGAATACAAAAAATTCTCTCAACAAGTTTGATCTAAAATCTTACAAGGCTTTCTTTCTTGGTTATAGTACTACTAGCAAAGTGTATAGATTGTTTAATATTGATCTTGCTAAAGTAGAAGAATCTATAAATGTTAAGTTTATTGAGACTAACCCCTATGTTCCCAAAGATATTGTTCCAAATGATGATGTTACGTGTGAAGTAATTCCTATTCTAAAAGAGCTTAACATCACTCAAAAGGGAAAATATCTGGTCACTCAAGAAGAAGAGAAACACGAAGAGAAGAAGGATCCAACTCCAAGGTTTGCAAAGAATCATCCAAAAGAGCTAATTTTAGGTGATCCATTTGAAAGAGTGAAGATGTAGGACACATTCAACAAAGAACAAACCAACAATGCCTTCATCTCACAACTCGAGCCAAAGAACGTCAAGGAAGATCTTGGGGGTGATGAGTGCATCCTAGCTATTCAAGAAGAGTTGGAGCAATTTGAAAAGAATAAAGTATGGAATCTAGTGCCAATACCAAGCGATAGAAAGATCATTGGCACCAAGTGGGTCTACCGCAACAAGCTTGATGAACTGGATTTAATAATGGTCATCAGATGTGGATGCCATCTTTTGTGCCTGATCTCAGCCATTCGTCTTGACTCCTACTGGTTTGTGATTATCTCGTAATTCCCTCGATTGTTCTTGGAATGAATTTTACCACTGGTTCTGTGAGATCATGACACACCACTGGTTTTGCAAGTGTATATTTTTGAGGATTGATTGGTGGGGTGCCATCCACATGATGCAAGACTGATGTTTGGACTTCAAACATTCATGTTATTGTATTAAGTTTTGTTTCTAAGAATTTATGAGAATTTATTTTTACACAATATATAATGGTTCTTTTCCATCATTATTGTAGTGCATATCATGTTTGTGGCACTCCCAAGATGAAAAAAAATAGCTTCTGCTCAGATATGAAAATTGGGGTGTTGCAATGTGGTATCTGAGCAATATTGTAGATGGCCACCAGACAAATTCTCATATTTTTAGTTGGATTGTCCACTAGAATCTAGGTCAGACTAGATTATTGATTTATAAAGAGAGTTAGTATCCCTACTTTTAGAAGTAGTGGGTGAAAGATAGTAGAATCCAGGTTATAGATCAGATATAGAAGTTGAATATGAAGAAGGATTATGTGTCTAAATGCTTTGAACATTTTAATTAACTCTAGATTTGTGTATAGCATTCCCTCTCTTTCCCACATGTTTGTGGTGTGGGACATAGGATTATGGAGTTCTGTAAAGGGTATTTTATGTACATAAATATATGATTCTTGTCTCCCTCTTCCCAGTGCATATGGTATGGAACATCTATACTATGAGGTGTTGAGATGAATATGAAAACACATGCCACTTTCATATATATGACCAACCGACATATACCAGGAGGTGACAAAAAATATTGTTGACATGAAAAGTTTGAGGTAGGTGGTCACCTAAACCTAATTTCATAGATACAATAACCCTATGATAAATGTTAAGTGTCAGCAACCCCATGCTAGGAAATGCAAGTTTGGAAAACTAGTTCCTGCATATGTGGAAGGGAATGACACTTCAAGTTTAACTATCCAAAGAAGCAGAAGAAAGACCAAAACAATCAGAGAGAGAAGTGTTAGACTGGAATGTTTGCCATGGACACAGAAGAGGTGAATGAGGAATATATAATAGAGGGTATGACCTAACCCTAATAGTATTAATTCACATAGAATTCACCTAAGAGTCACATACATGCACCTAGAAACCCTAATTTAGAATACTAATAACGCTAGAGTCTTGATCCTAAGAAAAGACATGGAAACCTGATAAACCCTTTGGTTTTTCAGGAGAAGGTTAGAAGCAAGACTTGAAGTAGTGTTTTCTTGATAAGATTTGGCTTATGATAGGTAAGTGGCCCATGTCCTTTGAACTCATGTTATATATTTTGGACTGATAGTATAATTGTCCTTCTTAGCATAACTCATCAGACATGTAGTCTAATGCTCATGTGTAGAATGTTTTTCTTACCGTACAGTAGAATTACTGCCTCAAATAGCTCATGTCTAGATCTTATAAAGTACATGTTCCAATTTATTGTTCTTAGATTAATGCTTTGAAGTTATCATGCAATTCCTAGAAGTTAGAATATAATGATGAGAAGTTATTTCAATATGTTAATTCCTTGCGATCATTTAGAATGTAGAATTCTTTTAGAATATCAGAATTAGAAACAAAATCTAAAATTTAGATTTATCACATTTCTTTACTAATTGAGTTTTATAATTTGGAATAGAACTAATTGAACTTAGAATGGAAATATTAGAATTCATCTCCAACTTTTAGTTATTGATTGATACACCAGTATATAGATTTCTCCTAAAAGTTAGAATATAATTTATAATATAGAATGACTAAACAGAATACATACTTCATAATTTGTCTTAGTTACTTGAGATACAAAATAATAATAGAATCAGAAATACAATCAGAATTAGAAATAGAAAAGAAGAGAAAATAATAAAACATGACACCAAAACATAATTCAATATTACATTTAAGTCTTTACAAATAGAAGTATCGCGATACACAGAATAAGAGGCATTTATGCCACAGAAGGTGCATTGCGCCACATAAGACAATTTTTTATCATAGAAGACATATCAGTGTCACGAGAAGGCATTTCATGACACAGATGGTGTGTTGCACCATAGAGGACATTCGATGTCAACAGAGGCACGATGCACTAATTGAGGGTGTGTTGCACCATAGAGGACACTTCGGTGTCACAGAGGAGGACTTATTATATAATAGTGGTCACATAAAGATAAAAGATGTAAATAAAAGATGTTTGTTATAGTTGAAGATGTCAAGTTTGCATAATGTAGTTAGTTCCTTACATTCACTAGAATTCAATTCCACTTATGCTAATCCTAGGGTTTTCCTTTGTGCATGGCGGGGGACAAGACATGCGCAGATTACAAGTTTCAAAAAGAATATCCAAGTTAGACTTCAAAAGTGGAGATTTAGGAGGATTTCTTAGTGTGGAGCCATCTACACGATCCAAGACTGATGTTTGGATTTTAGACTTTTGTACTCTTGTATTAAGTTATGTTTCTAAGAATTTATGAGAATGTGTTTTTATATAGTCTATACATGTTCTTTTCCATCATTATTGTAATACATATCATTTTGTGGCACTCCCAAGATGAAAAAAATTAGCTTTTGCTCATGTGGTTAAAATTGGGGTGTTACAGATACCTAGAAGGGGATCCACTCGTTATTAGAGGAATAAACCCATCCATTCCAAACATAACAAAAGTACAAAAGAAAGAGGTTCATTTTCATTTCTAAATAAGTATGGTATACAAAACAAAGTGATTCTATAGTAGTGGAAACTTGAGTTATTTACATTATAAAAAATATTTGAGTTACACCATTCGCCACCATGAAATTAATTACATGAAAGGAAAGTCATGGGTAACTAATACAAAATAACAAGTTGTATAACTCAGACAACTCAAGTTATCTTTGAGGCTCTACTTCCTGGTACATGTTCCTTCTGAGTTTTCTTCCTCTAAAACACATATATATGATGGTTTTAGGAACAACGCACATAAATAGGAGACAAAAGAAAGTTGTGAGTCACTATAAACTGATTATGTGCAATATGGAAATATTTGGGCACTTAATAGAAAAAGGGAAAACAAATCAAAAAGTTTCGAAGCAAGAGGGGTTAAGAATACACATGTAGTTCAATAGATAGTATATTCATGAGATTATTAATGGAAATGAGATGAGAAATTTAATTCAACAAAATATCAAAATTTTAGAGAAAATTTTCATAAAACAATAGTGTTACAATAACCACCAATACATTTTTCATAAAACAATAGTGTTACAATAACCACCGATGCATGCAAACAAAATATGGACTAAGATTATCCACATTAGTTCTAAGATACCATAATGTCTCATGCAAAAAAGGTTGGGTGTAAAGTCACACCCTAGTAGAAAGGTGCATCCAATACATATACATAAGGCTGGAATGGCACACCCAATAAATATATGGTGGTATAGAGGTATTGCTACTCTAAATACTATTAGTCGAAGTGGCGTACACAATAGGGAAGGAAAGTATACCTTTAGTCAATTTCATTTCATCTCAAATAAAAGGGTATGGGAACATCCATACTGTATAAAGTTGGGGTCAAATGACCCATAAATCATATGTAGCATGCCCTGATTTTAGGCTTCAGATAAAATGATCTCGAGTTGTAATTAATGACCTTGTCGGACCCATGATAACATCCCAAAAGTAGAGCAGATGCACATACATTTCAATTAGTCCTAAAAATATTTAGCATCAAACCCTAGGTATGTAAGGTCCCAAATCACCTAATATCAATTTAAGATGTAGTAGGGTTAAGTTCGATTGAATATACAAACCCTAAAAATTGACTTTTCAATCTAGTCCACTGTAACATCCCTGACCTGGGTTATGAACTAACCCTAGGTGTTTTGCCTAATTAAGTGATTAGATGCTTGTTTTTATCCTTTGAAATGTAATTAAGGCTCCTGAGGAACTTATATTTCATTTTCAGTCCTTTTTGCATAATGTTGAAACATTGTTTTGATAAATAATGGACCAAAGTGCAAATTAACCAAGTTGAGGGGTTAACTTGTAAATTGCACATGTCAAGATGTTCCTATGATGATGAGACATCATAAGAATGAATATGATGTGGTGGTAGGGATTCCACAAGCTTGGGCACCAAGATATAGCTTGTAGAGCAATCCTTGTGCTTTAAAACCTAGTTTTGGTGTAATGTGCAAAATTACCCAAAACCTAGGGTCCAACATGTAAAATGTATCCTCTAGAGTATCTCTCATGTTTATTGGCATCAATTAGAGTAAATAAAATGAGAAGGGCTCCTCATTTGAATGATCAAGGAGGAGAGATAATCGTGATGTTGAAATAATCAAGATTTAAGCAAATGGCCCTTTTATATATACAACTTATTAAGATGTTTGGTTTCTTTTCCTTTGAACCTTGGATAATGAAGGAGTTTGCATGAGTTTATTAAGTGGAAAACGTGTCCAAGGATGGAGCAAGCCTTAGTGGATATGTTTGGGAAATAAAAACGAAATAGTTATCCTTTTTCTTTTGTTTAGAAAAGACCCATAAATATATAAGCAATCTTTCCAAATAAACAAGGGATCGTTTCCCTTAGTTCTTTTCTTCTCAAACCTGATTTGTCCGACCAAGGAGGAGCTCTGGAGCGAAGGAAGGATGACCAAGCTCGTTTGGTAAGTACGGATCATCATCTACCTCGAATTCATGATGGAAACCACTATATAAGGTCAGATTCATGGTGTTCTTCACACGATTCTTCTTTCTAGCCATCTTGCTCAAACAAAGAGTGAAGAACGGACCTTAGACAACTAATAGAGATCAAACCGCCATTAAATCTAAGAAGCTTGGATCTCTAGATCAGTCCTAAAGGCGGGTTTTATAGCTCTAACCCTTATGCTTTGTTAATGCATCCTCTTTTCTTAGAATCATTGCTTATACTTCTTCTTTAAACACCTTTGGGTGTTCTTGCTATCTTTTCCGTGAAGAACAGCCCCTATTCTTGAGGTAGAAGATAATGACATTAATTCCTATGTTTATCCAAGTTTTCACTTTAGCAAACGGTCTCCAACCTTTGCCCAAATGGTTTGCTAAACCGTTTGAATGCAAACAGTTTTACAAGAACGCATGGAAGCAAACGGTCCAAGACCATTTGGAGGCGTTGACCATGCATTGACCATTTGGAGGACTGTTGAGAATAATGTATACTATTTACCTACTAAAAATCATCAATTCATTCCAAGTGGTTCACCAATTGAAGGCTCATCAACCACCTAAACCCTAATCGGGTCTATTGCTGATTTCAATATTTTCAATCATGTTGAAGTTTGGGTTGAGTGACCCAAACGGTTTCAAAACCATTTGGGGATCACCCAAACGGTCTCAAGACCATTTGGTGATCACCCAAGACCGTTTGGAGATCTAGGGTTAAGCATAGTTGACCAATTGATGATCCAATGATATCAATTTGATGAGTAATCGATTGCTGATTTTGGTGACCAACTCCAATATCCAAACCCTAAATGAATCACTTGGTTTTTTATAAATTAATGGGAAAACGGTCTCAAGACCGTTTGGAGGATATCCAAATGATCCCAAGACCGTTTGGGGCTCACCCAAGACCGTTTTGAGGTCTAGGGTTGACTATGGTCAAGTGGTTGAAAATCTAAAGGTAATAAGTTGCAGTGTAATTGATTATGGACCTAATGATCAATCCTATGAATCAAACCTTAATTGGTTGAGTTAGTTTTTGATGTTGATTTGAGAAAACGGTCTCAAGACCATTTGGAGGTCATCCAAACGATCCCAAGACCGTTTGGGGTCAGATAATGACCAAATTGAATGATGGTTCAATGATTTCAAATCAATTAGACTCACACTGAAGTATGTTGAAGGGTCATCAATTCCAAACCCTAATCCAATCGATCCAAGACCTAATTGATGATCAATTAAGGATCAATTGAGTGTCAAATTAGTTGAGGGTTGACCTAATTGACTCAATTGGAGAGTGGCTAACAAGTGCATGACTAATTGAGGGGTTCAACATTGGAAACCCTAACTCAATTGAAGTGGTTGAGACACTTTTTGGTACTTGCGGTTTTGAGGTGGTTTGGACCAAACGGTCTCAAGACCGTTTAGGACCAAACGATCCCAAACCGTTTGGTGCTCATGAAGTTTCAAGGTCGATTGTGTCCATGCAATTTCAAAGTCTTCTTGACCAAACGATCTTCATGACCAAATGGTCTTCAACCCATCTTGGGGAAACGGTCTTGAGTGTGCACTTTACCAAACAGTTTCAAAAGTCAACAAGACCAAACGTTCTTCAACACCAAACGATTTCAAGGTCTGTCCAAGACCGTTTGGGGGTTTAGTGTGCAAGACCGTTTGAGGTTTATAAAGGTCAAGATCGTTTGATACCTTAGTGGTCAAGATGGTTTAGTAGTTGATTACCCTAAACCTCATGGATGCTTAAAGTGATTAAAGGACCAAGTGGTTAGTTGGTTAGTGTATGTTATAATAAAGGTACCCTTGATGAGATAAAATGATTAGAACTCTTTGAATGAGTAAGCCTTCATGATCACATTGGTAATGACATAACCCATGATGTCAATGTTGAATTGACTTAGCCTAAAATCTAGGGTAATGTGATGTAATGTGAATAGTAAACCCTAATCTAGGGTAATGTGATGTAATGTGAATAGTAAACCCTAATCTAGGGTAATGTGATGATGTGAATAGTAAACCCTAATTCTGGGTTATGCTTTTAAGCATGAAACTCAATGTTTGAACTATGAAATGAGGAATCACTTTTCCTAATTAAGTTAAAGGGGCTGGTTAACCCTAATTGAATTAAAAAGGGAAACCCTAATCCTAGTAAGGGCATAATGGTACAACCCTTGAATTGAAAGGTTATCTTTGTTTTGCAATGTGCTGATATAGAGATAATTTGCCTATTATCAAATGCATTAATTATGCAGGTTTTTATGAAATGGTGAACATAGCCAGGTAAGAGCTATGATGCCATATTCATTGAAAGCACTTATAAGCTTTGAAAGTAATGATATGTTATGTTGCCCAGTGATAGGTAACATAGGAGATTGACAGGCTATATGAGCCATAGGAAATATCAGCACTGCTATTATTCTGTTCATACTGTTAAATGACTTAATAGCAACATGTTACTTAGTAAAAAGTGTTTGATGATCTAAGAGTTTGAATACCCATATTCCTAAATCACAATGATGAGATGGTTAGGGATTGAGATCCCAATGTTAACTAGATGTGAAATGAACTTGATACAATTAGTACTCTTTCTTAATAGCAATTGTCTTATTGGTTTATGTTTGAAAACATGCCTGATGCTAAAAGAATGCCATAATGTACTTAATTAATCAAGTATAATGATATCATGTAGAGCCCTTCCCATAGATCCATCGTTGTCAGAAATTAAATGATGGTGAAATAGGTTTTCCTAAGGGAACTCCTGGAGAGCATACTTTTGAGTATGTGGGGGTTATGGATGCGAATATCCTTACGTCCTAATGAGGTAATTGATGTGAGATGTACATTTAATCTCTCAATCCTTCATTATATGTGTATGCCGGGATGATGTATCACTAATCTCCCGATGATGTTGTTAATGCCGCATCGATGAGAGATGAACAAGAAATCCCTCGATGGCGAAGAGAGTACAACATGTCACTGTAACTCTAATAGCGAAGTTGCCAGAATACCCTAGAAAGCTATTTAAGCAGAGACACAAGATGTCCTACATGTTGTACCTCACACTGACTGAGGAAGACGAGGTCATAGAAATTCGACTCTTCTGATGACCTATGTATGGTATCGATTGTGATTTAGTAATGGTCGGTTGGAGAATGAGTGGTATACCTCATCTCCTCAGGGCATAAATATGTTTGAAAAATGTAATCAGCCGTATAGCTTAATTTCTTAGGTTGAACTACGAGAAACAATGATTGATGATACATTGTTTATAGTGTTCTAGTTGAATAACTAGTATACATGTTCTTCATATTCTTTATTGATATAAGTCTTGTCATTCAATCAAGTTATAATTGAAATGATTGCTTAGAGAATGCTGCTCTACTTAGTTTAATCAATGAATTGCCTGCTGTTAAATAATTATAGTTCTGCTGCTCATTGTTATCTTAATCTTTGCAATAACAATGCTACTGGCGAAGAGTTATAACTCTCACTGGGACAATTATTCAATTGTCTCATCCCCGTGGGATTCAACTTTTTAGGTAGACGCCAAAGACAAAGGAACCTTCAGTGGGTGAGCAACAATAGCAGCAACATCCAGGACAACTGTGATCTCCAGGTGGAGACACTGTCTGTCAAGTCTTGTATATAGAATGTCCTATGTGTCGTCTGTGTACTCTCGAGTCCTAGGAGTCAGTAGATGGTTTAATCTAGATATGAGATTTTTGGCATAATGCCTCGAGTTTCATATCTTGCCTTGTACAGTTAATAGGACAGTTGATGCTTGTAACCTCGAGATGTGATGATACAGAGAAGTGTTGATGTATCAGCTTGTAAATAACTTACTTTATTTATGAAAGAGTTTTACCGTTTGAGGATCTATTTACAAAAAAGTTTTATTTTTTAGTGATTTTCAGTAATTCCGCTGCTAACGAAACGCTTCCGCATTAGTTTAAATTAGTTAATCTAGTTTTTGCAAGACGGTCGTCACAATTTAGTGGTATCAGAGCTCTAGGTTCGCTGAGTCTACAGATACATAGGACTTAGGTTATAGAGTTTGTTCTAGTGTCTTCCAGTATATCTGATAGTATCTTCTACTCATTTAGGAGGAGAAGAGAAAACTGAAGATGTCTGGATCACATGAGAAACACGTTGCTGAGAGTAGTGTTGCTGCACCTAGAGAAGGTGCAAGAAACCAGGAAAGGGAGGAACATGTGCCTGAACCACCCCAGTTCAATCCAGCTGATGTGGGGAACCCAGCCTTCCAAGCCATGTTCGGGCAGTTCATGACTGCCATGACACATATGACTGATAGGATGCCTATACCTGTACCTAGCGCACCTACCCATCCATAAGGACAAGGATCCAGCAAGACGTTTGAACGACTACATCGGGTTGGAGCCACATAGTATGCGGGAACAACTGACCCAACAGATGCTGACTTGTGGCTAATAGAACTAGAGAAGGCCTTTAGAATCCTGAACATCCCAGAAGCTGAGAAGGTTAGACATGATGTGTATCTTCTCAAGGGGAGTGCTGGTCACTGGTGGACCATGGAAGAATAGAAAAGGCCAGGTGTGGAGTTTGAATGGGAAGCTTTCCGACGGGAATTTATTAATAGATACTTCCCTAAGACATTCTTGGATGAGAAAATCTCTCAGTTTGAGAGGTTAAGACAAGGACCAATGAACATTAGTGAATACGAGGCTAAGTTCATGGAGCTGTTGCAGTTCTGTCCGCATATGGTAGCTACAGATGAAGAAAGGATTAGATGTTTTGAGAAGGGGTTAAACACTGAGTTGACCACCCCTGTGTCTGCTTTGGAAAACAGGGAAAGGTTTGCTACATTTGTGGAGTCAGTCAGGAGGATATAGAGGTCTGTGTCAGAGAAGCGACAGACCAAGAACAAGAAGATGTACCCCCAGTTCCAAGGATCTTCATCCAAAGGTTTTAAGAAACCGAGGTTTTCTATACCTACACCACCGCCTAGATTCAGTACCCAGACGCAGTGGACATCAAATAGGGGTAGTGGATGAAGCTTACCATTAGAAGGAGCTCGTAGCTCAACATCTGAGTCGGTTACAGGACCACCCAGACCACAACAACTGAACAGAAGTTGTTACATATGTGGAAAGATGGGACATCTGATGAAGGATTGCAGAGCCAGAGAAGCGAGTGTAACTCAACCTCAAAGGCAAAGTCAGCAAGGTTCTCAAAGGAGACAGTTTCCAGGAGGAGCTAGAGGACGTGGACAAACGTCCCAAGCTGGATCATCGGCACCTAGTCATCGAGCACCGAATCAACCACAGGCAACATCGAGATTTTATGTGATGAATCCACCTGAGGCAGTGATCAACCCTCGGGTTGTGGCAGGTCAGATGAAGTTGTTTAATTCTGATATGCCTATATCTTGCGTTGTATCTATTTTAATTGATCCGGGTGCTACACACTCCTTTATCACTCGAAGAATGATTCTTGACTGCAACCTGACTACAAGACATAGAACAAATAGTTTGTTGCTAGAAACTTCGTTGATGGGATCTGCTGTGTTGCATGAGATATGTTCTCCCTAAATTATTTTCTTTTCTGAACATCACATTCAAGTGGATCTTATACCACTTGAGATGCATGGATTCGACATAATCCTTGGGATGGATACCTTAGAAAGGTATAAGGTTGTCTTGGATTGTGAGTCCAAGCAAGCTGTATTCACTGATGAAAGTGACGTATGGATCTTTCAAGGAGATAGAAAGATTCTTCCAACCTATTTGGTGTCAGCTATGGTTGCTGAGAAGCTGATGAGGCAAGGATGTTATGCATTCTTGGCCCATGTGGTAGATACTACCATGGAGAGTCCTAATCCTGCTAAAGTTCATGTAGTCAGGGAATTTGAAGATGTATTTCCTGAAGAACTTCCAGGTGTACCTCCATCCCGAGAGATAGATTTTGAAATTAATCTAATCCCGAACACGCCACCTATAGCACAAACACCATATAGGATGGTGCCTGCTGAGATGGCAAAACTCAAAAAACAGTTGCAAAAGTTTCTTGAGAAGGGTTTCATCCGACCGAGTACTTCACCCTGGGGTGCTCCGGTCCTCTTTGTTAAAAAGAAGGACGGGTCAATGCGGTTGTGCATTGATTATAGATAGCTAAATAAAGTAATGATAAAGAATAAGTATCCTCTATCGAGGATTTATGATCTCTTTGACCAGATGCGTGGTGCAACCGTCTTCTCAAAAATAGATTTGAGGCCGGGATATCATCAACTACGTATTAAGGATGGTGACATACCTAAGTCTGCCTTTAGGACAAGGTATGGTCATTATGAGTTCACAGTTATGTCGTTTGGACTAACAAATGCACCAGCTACATTTATGGAACTCATGAATAGAATCTTTCGACCTTATCTCGATTAGTGTGTTGTTGTCTTTATAGATGACATCCTGATCTATAGTAGAGATGCTCAGCAGCATGAACATCATCTTCGTCAGGCTCTAACTTTGCTAAGAGAGCATAAGTTATATGCTAAGTTTAGAAAGTGTGAGTTCTGGTTACCAGAAGTCTCTTTTTTGGGACACGTAATATCTGCTTTAGGTATACGTGCTGACCCTAAAAAGGTAGAATCTGTCCTGCAATGGGAACAACCGAAGACACTGACAGAGATCTGTAGTTTCTTAGGGTTGGCAGGCTATTATCGGAGTTTCATTAAGAACTTCAGTTCTATAGCCTTACCCTTGACTAAGTTGACCAGGAAGGATGTTCCTTTTACCTGGAGTGGCAAGTGTCAGCAATCTTTTCAGCTATTGAAGGAAAGGTTGACAAGTGCACCTGTGCTTGTGTTACCTGAACAAGGAAAAGGATATATAGTTTTCTGTGATGCCTCTAAGAATGGACTAGGATGTGTGTTGATGCAGGATAAACAAGTCATTTCTTTTGCTTCTCGACAGCTTAAGAAACATGAGGAGAATTATCTGACGCATGATTTAGAGCTAGCTGCTGTAGTCCATGCCTTGAAAATCTGGAGACATTATCTTTATGGAGAGACATTCCAGATTTTCATAGACCATAAGAACTTAAAGTATATCTTTTCTCAGCATGAGCTTAACATGAGGCAATGCCACTAGATGGAATTAATCAAGGACTATGATTGTACAATCGATTACCATCTAGGGAAGGCCAATGTAGTTGCTGATGCTTTAAGTAGGAAATCAGCAACACCTGCCCTAAATAGAGCACAACTGAATTCCTTGGTATGCTCTAGAAGGGATATGCTTATCTCCTTAAGACAAGATAATGTACAGTTAAGAGTATCGTTGTTATCAGGGTTGTTAGCTGAGATGCACATAAAATCTACTCTGAGACAGCAGATTAAGGAGGCACAGCAAGTTGATGCTACAGTTCAACATATCAGATCGGAGTATGGTAGTGAAAAATGAGATGGTTTCCATGATTCAGATGATTAAGTAGCTTGTTATCATGGTAGGATGATAGTACCAGACGTGGATAACTTGAGGGAGTTAGTCCTGGAAGAAGCTCATTCTTCAATGTATGCTATGCATCTAGGGAGCACCCAGATGTATCGAAACTTGAAAGATATGTATTGGTGGCCTGGTTTGAAGAAGGACGCTATTGAGTTTGTTATGCAGTGTCCTGTGTGTCAGCAAGTTAAAGCTGAACACCAAAAGCCTGTAGGAACAATGCAACCTTTACCCATACCACAATGGAAGTGGGATCATGTGACCATGGATTTTGTGGTTGGTTTACCTAGAACAACCAAAGGTCATGATTCCATCTGGGTAATAGTTGATAGGTTGACAAAGACAACACATTTCTTACCTGTCAAAACGACCTATTCTAATGAGAAGTTGGCACAGTTATATGTAGATGAGATAGTACGATTGCATGGAGTCCCAGTTACCATTATTTCTGACAGAGGTCCGCAATTTACAAGTCATTTTTGGGAACGACTTCATAAAGCTTTAGGCACACAATTAAGGTTTAGTACAACCTTTCATCCTCAGGTTGATGTACAATCTGAAAGGACTATACAGACCTTGGAGGACTTGCTTAGAGCATGTGTTCTTTAGTTTACAGGGAGTTGGGATCTGCACCTAAGCTTGATAGAGTTTGCCTACAACAATAGCTATCAACATAGTATTGATATGGCACCTTATGAAGCTTTGTATGGTAGACGTTGTATATCTCCCTTATGTTGGTATGAAACCGGTGAATATCAACTTTTAGGTCCTGATCTTGTACATCAGACCACCGAGAAGATTAAGATAATACAACAGCAGTTAAAGACTGCACATGATAGACAGAAATCTTATGCTGATAAGTGTCGTAGACCTTTAGAATTCTAGGTTGGAGACAGGGTGTACCTCAAGGTTTCACCCTGGAATGGAGTTCTTAGATTTGGAAGGAAAGGAAAGTTAGCTCCTAGGTTTATGGGGCCTTATCCAATTATTGAACAGATTGGAAAGGTAGCTTATAAGCTAGAGTTACCATCAGAGTTGCAAAAGTTACACCCAGTGTTCCACATTTCCATGTTAAGGAAATGTCATCCTGATACAGAATCAGTTCTGCAACCTATGGAAGTCGAATTGAATGATGATATATCTTATATAAAAGGACCTGTGTTAATCCTTGACAAGAGAATTAAAAAGTTGAAAAAGAAAGGCATAAGTCTTGTGAAAGTCCTCTGGAATTACCGTGGTGTTGAAGAAGCCGCGTGGGAACTAGAGGAAGAGATGAGGAAGAAATACCCTACAGTTTTCTCTTAATATGTTTTTGTAATGATTTCGGGGACGAAATCCTTGTAAGGGGTGGATAATTTGTAACATCCCTGACCTGGGTTATGAACGAACCCTAGGTGTTTTTCCTAATTAAGTGATTAGATGCTTGTGCTTATCCTTTGAAATGTAATTAAGGCTCCTGAGGAACTTATATTTCATTTTCAATCCTTTTTGCATAATGTTGAAACATTGTTTTGATAAATAATGGACTAAAGTGCAAATTAACCAAATCGAGGGGTTAACTTGTAAATTGCACATGTCAAGATGTTCCTATGATGATGAGACATCATAAGAATGAATATGATGTGGTGGTAGGGATTCCACAAGCTTGGGCACCAAGATATAGCTTGTAGAGCAATCCTTGTGCTTTAAAACCTAGTTTTGGTGTAATGTGCAAAATTACCCAAAACCTAGGGTCCAACATGTAAAATGTATCCTCTAGAGTATCTCTCATGTTTCTTGGAATCAAGTAGAGCAAAGAAAATGAAAAGGGCGCCTCATTTGAATGATCAAGGAGGAGAGATAATCTTGATGTTGAAATAATCAAGATTTAAGCAAATGGCCCTTTTATATATACAACTTATTAAGATGTTTGGTTTCTTTTCCTTTGAACCTTGGATAATGGAGGAGTTTGCATGAGTTTATTAAGTGGAAAACGTGGCCAAGGATGGAGCAAGCCTTAGTGGATATGTTTGGGAAATAAAAAGGAAATAGTTATCCATTTTCTTTTATTTAGAAAAGACCCATAAATATATAAGAAATCTTTCCAAATAAACAAGGGATCGTTTCCCTTAGTTCTTTTCTTCTCAAACCTGCTTTGGCCGACCAAGGAGGAGCTCTAGAGCATAGGAAGGATGACCAAGCTGGTTTTTTAAGTACGGATCATCATCTACCTTGAATTCATGATGGAAACCACTATATAAGGTCAGATTCATGGTGTTCTTCACACGATTCTTCTTTCTAGCCATCTTGCTCAAACAAAGAGTGAAGAACGGACCTTGAACAACTACTAGAGATCAAACTGCCATTAAAGCTACAAATCTTAGAGCTCTATATCAGTCCTAAAGGTGGGTTTTATAACTCTAACCCTTATGCTTTGTTAATGCATCCTTTTTTCTTAGAATCATTGCTTATACTTCTTCTTTAAACACCTTTGGGTGTTCTTGCTATCTTTTTTGTGAAGAACAACCCCTGTTCTTGAGGTAGAAGATGATGACGTTAATTCCTATGTTTATCCAAGTTTTCACTTTAGCAAATGGTCTCCAACCTTTTCCCAAACGGTTTGCTAAACCGTTTGGAGCAAACGGTTTCAAACCGTTTGAATGCAAACAGTTTCACAAGAACGCATGGAAGCAAACAGTCCAAGACCATTTGGAGGCATTGACCAGGCGTTGACCATTTGGAGGACTGTTGAGAATAATGTAAACTATTTACCTACTAAAAATCATCAATTCATTCCAAGTGGTTTACAAATTGAAGGCTCATCAACCACCTAAACCCTAATCGGGTCTATTGCTGATTTCAATATTTTCAATCATGTTGAAGTTTGGGTTGAGTGACCCAAACGGTTTCAAAACCATTTGGGGATCACCCAAATGGTCTCAATACCATTTGTTGATCACCCAAGCCCATTTGGAGATCTAGGTTTAAGCATAGTTGACCAATTGATGATCCAATGATATCAAGTTGATGAGTAATCGATTGCTGATTTTGGTGACCAATTCCAATATCCAAACCCTAAATGAATGACTTGGTTTTTGATAAATTAATGGGAAAACGGTCTCAAGACCATTTGGAGGATATCCAAACGATCCCAAGACCGTTTGGGGGTCACCCAAGACCGTTTGGAGGTCTAGGGTTGACTATGGTCAAGTGGTTGAAAATCTAAAGGTAATAAGTTGAAGTGTAATTGATTATGGACCTAATGATCAATCCTATGAATCAAACCTTAATTGGTTGAGTTAGTTTTTGATGTTGATTTGATAAAACGGTCTCAAGACCATTTTGAGGTCATCCAAATGATCCCAAGACCGTTTGGGGTCAGGTCATGACCAAATTGAATGATGGTTCAATGATTTCAAATCAATTAGACTCACATTGAAGTATGTTGAAGGGTCATCGATTCCAAACCCTAATCCAATCGATCCAAGCCCTAATTGATGATAAATTGAGGGTCAATTGAGTGTCAAATAAGTTGAGGGTTGACCTAATTGACTCAATTGGAGAGTAGCTAACAAGTGCATGACTAATTAAGGGGTTCAACATTGGAAACCCTAACTCAATTGAAGTGGTTGAGACACTTTTTGGTCCTTGCGGTTTTGAGGTGGTTTGGTCCAAACGGTCTCAAGACCATTTGAGTCCAAATGGTCTCAAGACCATTTGAGTCCAAACGGTCTCAAGACTATTTGGGACCAAACGGTCTCAAGACCATTTGGGACCAAACGATCCCAAACCGTTTGGTGCTCATGCGGTTTCAAGGTCGATTGTGTCCATGCGGTTTCAAAGTCTTCTTGACCAAACAGTCTTCATGACCAAACAGTCTTCACCCCATCTTGGGAAAATGGTCTTGAGTGTTCACTTTACCAAACGGTTTCAAAAGTCAACAAGACCAAACGGTCTTCAACACCAAATGATTTCAAGGTCTGCCCAAAGACCGTTTGGGGGTTTAGTGTGCAAGACCGTTTGAGGTCTATAAAGGTCAAGATCATTTGATACCTTAGTGGTCAAGATGGTTTAGTAGTTGATTAACCTAAAACTCATGGATGCTTAAAGTGATTAAAGGACCAAGTGGTTAGTTGGTTAGTGTATGTTATAATAAAGGTACCCTTGATGAGAAAAAATGATTAGCACTTTTTGAATGAGTAAGCCTTCATGATCACAATGGTAATGACATAACCCATGATGTCAATGTTGAATTGACTTAGCCTAATCTAGGATAATGTGATGTAATGTGAATAGTAAACCCTAGTCTAGGGTAATGTGATGTAATGTGAATAGTAAACCCTAATCTAGGGTAATGTGATGATGTGAACAGTAAACCCTAATTCTGGGTTATGCTTTTAAGCATGAAACTCAATGTTTGAACTATGAAATGAGGAATCACTTTTCCTAATTAAGTTAAAGGGGTTGGTTAACCCTAATTAAATTAAAAAGTGAAACCCTAATCCTAGTAAGGGCATAGTGGTACCACCCTTGAATTGAAAGGTTATCTTTGTTTTGCAATGTGCTGATATAGAGATAATTTGCCTATTATCAAATGTATTAATTATGTAGGTTTTTATGAAATGGTGAACATAGCCAGGTAAGAGATATGATGTCATATTCATTGAAAGCACTTATAAGCTTTGAAAGTAATGATATGTTATGTTGCCCAGTGATAGGTAACATAGGATATTGACAGGTTATATGAGCCATAGGAAATATCAGCATTGCTATTATTCTGTTCATACTGTTAAATGACTTAATAGCAACATGCTACTTAGTAACAAGTGTTTGATGATCTAAGGGTTTGAATACCCATATTCCTGAATCACAATGATGAGATGGTTAGGGATTGAGATCCCAATGTTAACTAGATGTGAAATGAACTTGATACAATTAGTACTCTTTCTTAATAGCAATTGTCTTATTGGTTTATGTTTGAAAACATGCCTGATGCTAAAAGAATGCCATAATGTACTTAATTAATCAAGTATAATGATATCATGTAGAGCCCTGACCATAGATCCATCATTGTCAGAAATTAAATGATGGTGAAACAGGTTTTCCTAAGGGAACTCCTGGAGAGCATACTTTTGAGTATGAGGGTGTTATGAACGCGAATATCCTTCCGTCCTAATGAGGGAATTGATGTGAGATGTACATTTAATCTCTCAATCCTTCATTATATGTGTATGCTGGGATGATGTATCACTAATATCCCGATGATGTTGTTAATGCCACATCGATGAGAGATAAACAAGAAATCCCTCGATGGCGAAGAGAGTACAACATGCCACTATAACTCTAATAGCGAAGTTGCCAGAATACCCTGGAAAGCTATTTAAGCAAAGACACAAGATGTCCTACATGTTGTACCTCACACTGACTGAGGAAGATGAGGTCATAGAAATCCGGCTCTTCTGATGACCTATGTATGGTACCGATTGCGATTTAGTAATGGTCGGTTGGAGAATGAGTGGTATACCTCATCTCCTCAGGGTATAAATATGTTTGAAAATTGTAATAAACCATATATCTTAATTGCTTAGGTTGAACTACGAGAAACAATGATTGATGATACATTGTTTATAGTGTTCTAGTTGAATAACTAGTATACATGTTCTTCATATTCTTTATTGATATAAGTCTTGTCATTCAATCAAGTTATAATTGAAATGATTGCTTAGAGAATGCTGCTCTACTTAGTTTAATCAATGAATTGCCTGCTGTTAAATAATTATAGTTCTTCTGCTCATTGTTATCTTAATCTTTGCAATAACAATGCTTCTGGCGAAGAGTTATAACTCTCACTGGGATAATTATTCAATTGTCTCACCCCCGCGGGATTCAACTTTTTAGGTAGACGCCGAAGACGGAGGAGCCCTTCAGTGGATGAGCAACAACAACAACATCCAGGATAGTTGTGATCTTCAGGTGGAGACACTGTCTGTCAAGTCTTGTATATAGAATGTCCTATGTGTCGTCTCTGTACTCTCAGGTCCTAGGAGTCAGTAGATGGTTTAATCTAGATCTGAGATTTTTGGCGTAATGCCTCGAGTTTTGTATCTTGCCTTGTACATTTAACATGGCAGTTGATGCTTGTAACCTCGAGATGTGATGATACAGATAAGTGTTGATGTATCAGTTTGTAAATAACTTACTTTGTTTATTTATGAAAGAGTTTTTCCATTTGAGGATCTCTTTACAAAAAAGTTTTAATTTTTAGTGATTTTCAGTAATTCCGCTTCTAACGAAACGCTTCCGCATTAGTTTAAATTAGTTAATCTGGTTTTTGCGAGATAGTCGTCACATCCACTAACCCATACTAGTCGATATATCACACTTTCATGGTTTGGGTCACATTTCATTATAATTTTTTAATACTTTTATAATTAGTTACACATTCATATATTCATGTTGATGATAAGATCTCAGAAATAAAACCCAAAATTGATTTTTAAATTAAATTGATTTAGGTCTAAAAAACAAAACCAATTGATAGATTTTGTTAATCTGATTCCAATGCATATTTTATTTATATTTTCAATGACCAAGGAGCCTCTGAATCACTCTTTAGGATCATGTTGTGTGATAGGGTGCCTACGTTTATTCTGCCACACCAAAACCCCATGCAATTGGAAATTAATCATGAGGAATGTGACATAGAAAAACTAAGGCCAAGAGCATATCAGGGATTCAAATCACCAAATCAACAAAGCCCACACCTTCCTCATGCTTGATTGCTCCCTTTTGTGGGAGTTGTAGCAGCTATTTCACATAGTTGAGGAAATGGGAGCATGTGCTAAGGTCCATACCCTTCTCTTGCCACTAGAGGAACTCAATCGAGTATCATATGGCCAAGGACGCAAGAAATAAGAGAAACCATAATCAGAGTAGTCTAACATGTATATAGATTCATGAGAAGAAAACCAACACCTAGAATGAACAAGACTTTTAGAAGTTAAATACAAACAACAAACACACTCAAACAACAATGGTAACAATGATGAACAAAGCTCCTGAAGAGTTACGACCAAAAAGTAATCCGTTCTCATTATCTGTATAAAGTTGTTATAGTATTTATCTAATATTTTCAAAAGATAGAATAAAGAACAATATATTCTTATTAGTCTATGTTGTCAATTATTAAAGCACATGATATATCTAAGGTCACTGTATTTATCTCAATTTATATTTCTATAACTCATTCTCCATTTGAAAAGTAAGTCTATTTTAAGGTTCGCTCATATTGTAGAAAGATTAAACATCCAAGATGGTTTAATTACTCTCTCTCTCTATATATATGTATGTATATATATACAAAGAGAGAGAAGTTTTGGGTATAAATGTATACTTAGGAATATTTATCCATATTCTTTCCATATATGCATTATTTGTGTATTAATGAGTTTTAGTGCAAATTAGGATAACATCTTGTTAATAATTAGTCTTTGAGCTTAATATTTATTCCATCCTTGGTCATCTGATTTTTGGTTAGGTACTTCTAGGTTTTGATATGTTATACAAAATATATTTGTTTGGATCTTGTTTGCGAGCCCTAAAATAGTAAAGCAGAAAACATTAAGTACACTAATTACTTTTAGGTTGTATTTAACTGATGTCATTGATTTCCATGTAGTTCTTAAAATTTTCATGTCATGTGTTTCTCGCCTCCATTCTTTCTCATATCATCTATATAGTGATTTGAAACACAATGTTTTTCTTGCTGAAACCTCACCTTATCCAATGATTGAGTAAGTGTCACCTAGTCCAACCAATCTCCTTCCCTACCAAAATAGTATCAACAATTTTGTTTCCATGAAATCTCTCTCCTCTCTCTAGACAATATTATAATTTTGTTTCCTTTAAATCCCTCTCTCTGAATTTTACTTCGTCAATGATGCTTGTCACTGTGAAAAGCCTCAATTTGTGTGGAGTCTCTATCTTTACTAACTATTACATACCCTTCTACACCAATTTCCACCTATGTAACATCTTTGAAAGTTTCATTATGCTCCTAGAATAATTCTTGCTCTTCCAATTTGTCCCAAAATCCTATTACCGCCCCTAAGAACTTGATCTTTGTTATGAGAGTCCTAGTGAGTGTTTGTAACATGCTCAAATTTTGGTATATAGCTTAACATGTGTCATCCTTAGAATTTTTCTAATTATATTAGCATCAAATTATTATTTGTATTGAAAATAGATTAAACTAGGACTAATTGAAGTCATGAAATGTAATTTTTAACATAAAATCCTTTTGTATGAAGTTTTAGAAAAAAGTTAATTAATTATGTGTTTCATGGAGTTAAGGTATACATTCATTAATTAATTTGAGAGACTTATTTGATACTCTAATATTATCCTAGGATTAAAGGATGAAAGAAATGGAGTTAATACAAATTGTTGGATCACAATTGATTAATAAATAGAAATCAATGCCTTAAGCGGAGAACTATTATACAAGTAATAAATGAAAACCAAGCATCCCTAAAATGTGAGACCAATTTCAATGTCGGGTTCATCCTATCTTGTTTAGCCTATACGTCAAATTCGTGTTCAATCTAACATTGTTTATCATTCCATTCAATAAATTAGCTTTTAGTGCGTAATAATATAGTCAAAATTACATATAAATATAAGTATTGATTTCATTTAATTGAACCATCAGGTTTCCATGTAATTCCCTCCATCGGTCTCCTATTCACATCTTACACATTTGAAACTGCCTGGGGTTATTGCAATGGTTTGATCCTCCTCCTTCTCTTCTCCCCTCATCTTCTTTTCTTCTTTTTCTTGTCTTCCTTTTCTTGTTTTCCTTTATTTTCCTCTTCTTCCCTCACCCCCCTAAACCCTAATTGTGGTGCTTGCCCCTCACACAGCTCCAAAATGCCTGGCTGAAGTAAAGTCATTGTTGCAGTTATCAAAGCCTAAGATGGATGTTACAATGACCTATGTGAAGCCACCCTTTCTTCTTTCTTCTCCAACATGGACACATCATCACTAGAAACAATCCTAGCTATGCCCCTCTTTCTTCCATCTCCATAAAAAAGACCTTCACAACCTGCTTACCATCCTATCACCCTACAACACTTGCAACAATGCTACCCATCAACTCCTTCAACTAAACTCCTAGAGTCTAACCCCATCGCAAACTTGCAACTTAGTAGCTTTGATTTCCCACCTACCAACCATAAATACCACCTCCACTTGACCTATCCATCTGCTAGGCTCCTCCATATCAGGCACATCCATACTACCTTCTATTTATATCAAGAAAAGAAAAAGGAAGATTAACCCTCCTTCTTGTGCTATGTTGATTACCCCTACACTATAGATTTAGTAAACCCCATGGATTTCACCTTTCTAATTGGGTTCTGACCCTATGTGTGACATACTTCACTAGATTTGGTTGCAACCATCTTTCCAACTAGAATCCAACTCCAGACTGATGAAAACTAACAGACTTGATGGCCGATCATGGTGAGTAGAACTTGCAACTGTCTACATGATGATATCTAGAGGAACCAACCATATTCTCTTCATGGATCCTCAGATCTATTAAGACAATCAGACTAATCACCTTGTAAAGGATCATCTCCTTCCAAGTCTAAGGAAGCCCATGACTAGATTTGCGATCTTTGTCTTTCCCCAAGGTCGATTGGGAACAGGTCATGGCATATCATTTTTTTCTCAACTCTTAATGAGTATGCACTATATTTATAGGATTTTAAACTTGATAATAAATTTATAAATAGGATAATATATTGTATTTCTAATACAGATTAAGCTAATAGTTAAGATAATATTGTAGATGTTCAAGACATAGCCGTCTAACTTCGTAAATTGGAATATATGTATGTAACATAGACTTTGGTAATAAAGAACACAAGTTCTATGAGTTATTATGAGTAGTGTTATTATGACCCGATTAATTAAAAATGAATCTACTAAATCCTAATGGTATATTATGAAAATCAAAGACCCTTATTAAGGAATTTATGCAGAAAAGTCAGCATGGTAACTTCAAATAAATAAGAACCTAACGTAGGTACAATGAAGTTCTAATGCCTCTCAACACAAAAGCACGAGGATCCAACAAACATGGTAGAAACCTAACATAGGTACAATGAAGTTCAATATGGATGCTACTGTGAAAGATAAGTGGGCTGCCTGTGCTATAGTTGCCCATGACCACACTGGAAAATGGATGGGAGGTGCATCAAAACTTGTGAATTCAGATGATGTAGTCGATGTTGAGCTCTACGACATTCACCTGGCCATGGAAGTGGTTGATCGCAATAATCTATGTGATGTTATTTTCAAATCCGATTCTCTTACTGCGGTGAAGATGGTTGTAGAATCGGTGAATATGAACCCTAGATATGCCAAAATTGTTAGAAAAATTCAGAACCTTAAAAGGGAAAGGTGGTGGGTGATTCATTCCAACAGGGATACCAATTGAGTTGCTGATACTCTTGCCAAACACCACCTAAAAATCATGTTACTTTTAGAAGGTACCAACTTCCCCCATGGGAGATCAAAGATCTCATATCCAAAGAAGTTTGTAATGGTGGTAGTACTACCATGTTTCCCTTTCATAGTTTAATTAGTGTTTGTATGTTGAATTTTGATTTAGCTCGCATGGGGAGGGCGGGATGAATAAGATAGCCTCCCGACTTCTTCAAAAAAAACCTAGGGTTTATAATGATAACGTCTCTAGTACTCTATCAAGAAACTAAAACCCTAAGATTGGATAGTAACTATACCCATGACAATTTGTTAGCAATTAGTGAGTCACTCCGATCCAAATGGACATGTATTTATTAAAATAAGAAATCTAAAATGTAAGGTATTAGTGTAAAAGTATAATTTTGAGAATCGCTTAACAATTTTGAGTATGAACCTAGATGACACTTCATGTACAATCATATGTAAAGTTACTACAACTATAAATACACAATACTCCTTAGATATATTTTGAGATATTTAAACTTCTACAAAGAAATATGATAGAAAGAGACACGATCATCGGGGAAAGATCTACTCATCATCATCATCATCATCATCATCATCATCATCATCATCATCATCATCATCATCATCATCATCATCATCATCATCATCATCATCATCATCATCATCATCATCATCATCATCATCATCATCATCATCATCATCATCATCATCATCATCATCATCATCATCATCATCATCATCATCATCATCATCATCATCATCATCATCATCATCATCATCATCATCATCATCATCATCATCATCATCATCATCATCATCATCATCATCATCATCATCATCATCATCATCATCATCATCATCATCATCATCATCATCATCATCATCATCATCATCATCATCATCATCATATAAGCCTCAGTCCCAACTATGTTGGGGTCGGCTACATGGATCCTTCATTTCCATTCAACTCTATCATGGGCCATATTATGGTTGAGATGTAGAGATTCAAAATCTCTCTTTATAAGCTCATCCCATATTAATATAGGCCTTCCTCTTTTTATATTTATTGTGCTTGACTCAATAGCATTGCTTCGTATAGGCACATTATTCGGTCTATGTTGCACATGTCCATACCATCTGAGTCAGCCCTCACACAAGTTGTCCTCAATGCTCACCACCCCCACCTTATTCCTGATATAGTCATTTCTCAAGCGATCTTTTCTTATCTTCCCACACATCTATCTAAACATACACATTTCAGCCATGTTCATCTTGTTGAGATCTTATTTCTTCACCGCCCAACATTCATTCCGATAGAGCATCCAATATTCTAAGATCCAACACTAATCCTTTTTTGTTGAACGGGGAAGGATCCAATTATGAATTACAAAAATTGACAAAAGATAACTTGAAATGTCAATGTATAACCCTAGGTAATAATAGCATACACATTTGAGTATCCCTAAACCCTAAATCAACATTAAGCAACCAATAATAGGTTTAGATATACACTCAATTATGAACAGACAATCGTAGAATAAATGTGTATGTAAAACACTTTTAGGCCAAAAAGTATGAACTGTGAAGTTTACCCTTAAAGATAGGGTTAGTCATGAAGATCAAGTATGTACAATTGCTATTTAAATTTAGGCAATTATATGACTTTGAGATAAACTGTAAATAATGTTAGAGACTCGTGTGACATGAATACAAGAGATATCATTTACACACGTCGAGTTTCACCATTGGGGTCAAGAATGCTTTGAAAAAGATGAAAATGAAAAAGGCATGTGGGTCAGATGATATTCCCATTGATGTATGGAAGGTTTAATGTGGTTAATAAAGTTCTTTAACAAGATCATGAAGACTGAGACGATGTTGGATGAGTGGAGAAATAGTACTATAGTCCCCATCTACAAGAACAAAGGTGATGTTCAGAGCTGCACAAACTATAGAGGTATCAAGTTGATGAGTCAAACAATGAAGCTTTGGGAGCAGATTATTGAGTAGAGGCTCAGATCTATAACACATATATCAAACAACCAATTTGGTTTCATGCCTGGAAGATCAACAACATATGCTATTTTTCTTATTAGGAGGCTTATGGAGAAGTATAGAGAAAGCAAAAGAGATCTTTATATGGTGTTTATTGATTTGGAAAAGGCTTATGATCGAGTACCTAGAGAGGTGTTGTGGAAGGTTTTGAAGAAAAAGGGCATGCCAATCCAATACATTGACTTGATCAAAGACATGTATGATAACTTTACCGCTAGTGTGAAGACTCCTGGAGGAAATACACCAACTTTTCCTATCACATTTGGGTTACACCAAGGATCCACACTTAGCCCATATCTGTTTGTTCTTATTATGGATGAATTGACAAAGAATGTTTAGGATGATATTCCTTGGTGTATGTTATTTGCTGATGATATTGTTTTGATTGATGAAACTAAAGATGGATTGAATGATAAAGTTTAACGTTGGAGAAATGCATTGGAATAAAATGGATTGATGATTAGAATGAGTAAAACTGAGTATATGCATTGTAGTTTCAGCCAATCTCGTAGTGTGAATGTTGGAGCCAAGTTGGACGGAGTAGATATACCAAAATGTGATAAATTCCATTACTTGGTTTCTGTTATTCAAATAGATGACGATGTTCAAAATGACATTTGTCATAGGATCACTATAGGATGGTTGAAATGGAGGAGTGCAACTAGAGTTTTATGTGATCGAAAGATCCCTCTCAGGTTAAAAAGTAAGTTTTATAGAACAGCTATACGGCCAGCCATGCTCTACGGGAGTGAATGTTGAGAAGTGAAGAAATAAGGTCTCAACAAGATGAATGTGGCTGAAATGCGTATGCTGAGATGGATGTGTGGGAAGATAAGAAAAGATCACCTGAGAAATGATTATATCAGGAATAAGGTGGGGGTGTCAAGCATTGAGAACAAGTTTCCCGAGGGCTGACTCAGATGGTACAGACATGTGCAATGCAGACTGACTAACATGCCTATACGAAACGATGCTATTGAGTCAAGCATTATAAATGGAAGAAGAGGAAGGCCTAAATTAACATGAGATGATCTTATAAATAGAGATTTTGAATCTCTACATCTTAACCAGAATATGGCCCATGATAGAGCTGAATGGAAATGAAGGATCCATGTAGCCAACCCCAACATAGTTGGGATTGAGGCTTAGATGATGATGATGATGATGATGATGATATGACTTTGAGATAAACTTTCCCACAATTAGGTATCTATTGACATTACTATTTCTTATCGATACTATATGCCTTTCTAGTGGAAATTATATTGAAATAAACTAAAACCATAATTGTTCGTGTTTATATTAGGTTTTAAACCCTCCTTATACATTGATGTAAGTGGGACCCGTGAGGAGATAGGTGTATTTTTTCATTTCTCAAAAGAATGATATACAAGAATACTATCCGAATAAAATATCATGACTATTATCAATTTTAAAAATTACATAATAATCTCTCACTTCTGGTTTACATGAAATAAACAACTATTTCACTAGGAAAAAGTATGTCCAAGATATTTCAAGTCCATATCCCAAAAGTCAGCTGCATAAATCTAAGTCCAAGTCATAATGTCAAACTTACATATCTTTCACCTAAGGGGTTGGAAGCATTCCCCATAGAAAAGACGAAGTAGAAGTTGTCAACACAAAAATGCCAGTATGAGCATATAAATAGGGATTGCACAATACTAAGGGAAAAGGACACCAATAAACTTAATCAAGGCTTCCCATATCAAGAGGGATAAGGAAAACCCAAATTGATAGCAAAGAGAATAGCCAAAGAAGATAATCGTAATGAAGTTCTCTTGCCTTAAAATAATCTCACAATAAAATACCAGAATCATAAACAGTGCATGTCAAAACAATCATACTAATATTATTTAAGCATGACAGAGACCCATAAAATGTGAATCCTAAGCCGGGAGGAAAGGCACATCTTGGGTAAAAAGGTGCGCCCAATATATATATGACGAGTGGAAAGGCGCACTCAGAGGGAAAGGTACACCCAATAATATTTTGGTGGTACAAAGGTACCTCTACTTTAAACAATTTTAGCCCACTGTACATGCAAGAATTTAGAGGCAAGAAATAAGTTTAGTCATGCTCAAGTAAGAGGATGATAAATATGAGCAACACATCCATGTGATATACATTTGACAATACTTGAACAATATGCAACATGTTTGTAGGAAATAACACATATATTATAAATATGAGACGAGTATAACATACACCCACCTTCTCTAACAAATTCACTTGCAAAAATTATCACCTCTACATTATCAACTGTGGGAATTTATACATCCACACAAAATCAACATATGTTACACTATAATAGTAGTTATCACATGATGCATATAGAAGAATAAGCAAGTTTAATTCAAAATATGAGGGATGAGAACATCCACTAATAATCAAATGGGGTTTGAGGACCCATAAATAAGATCCAATAGTTTCAATGATGAAAGATAAACAATCAAAATGTATCTTTCAAGTACATTATCAAAAGAGATATATACATAAATCAAACTAGGATTTTAAGCTTCAAGTAGATCTAGATATAGAAACGTGAATGATTTCTCAATTTAAAAGTAAGGTGATGCACATACCTCATATAGAAGAATAAGCAAGTTTAATTCAAAATATGAGGGATGAGAACATCCACTAATAATCAAGTGGGGTTTGAGGACCCATAAATAAGATCCAATAGTTTCAATGATGAAAGAGAAACAATCAAAATGTATCTTTCAAGTACATTATCAAAAGAGATATATACATAAATCAAACTAGGATTTTAAGCTTCAAGTAGATCTAGATATAGAAACATGAATGATTTCT